>JAJMZS010002953.1:0-106798 GCA_023807205.1 Isotricha prostoma | reverse complement strand
CCCTATTCATGGGAACACCTCCTATATTTATTTGTTTTACCACTTATAAATATATATCAGGTGTTCTTTTTTGTATACTATTTTATTTTTACATTTTTTAACAGGATAATTTGTTAAAACCCATGATAATTATACTCTATAGGCGGAAAGATTAAAATCAATGCATTTATTGCTTATTAAAGATACCTTAAAAGTAGCCTGCTTTCCTAATGTTTACCAATTAATCCAATTAACATCATCATCACCTTTTGATTTTTCTATTATCGTGGTATGTTCTAAATACCAGCCTGGACATCCCGGCTTAGAAATTTGTCCTTCAATGTCATAACATCTATCATCTTTATCTATACACAACTTTTCTTGTAATTTGATTATTTTATCAACAATGTCTTTAGGTGTTTTCTCATAAATTGCACCTAGAATTTCGCTATTACTTTTCAGTTTCTTTATAAATTCCATACATTCATCAAACTGTTTAGACCGCCTTAATAAATCTAATTTTATCAAATTTAATTGTGGTTCATACTCTTCTTTATTTAATGTATCAAATAATTGTAAACACTTTTTTCTGATTTCAATAGAATTATTAGTATCATTTACATCATCAACCGACCAAGCACACTTCAACAAATACCAATATGCATTCAGATACTGTCCTTCTTCTAAACTAATTAAATGCATTTTATAAAACATTTTTGAAAACTCTGATACAAATTCAATTTGATCGCATTCTTTATAGTTGATGGATTTTAAAAAATCTTGTTTTATTTTAGTTTCACGTGACAAATCATAAGCCACAAAACTGCATTTTTTACATTTTTGAACATTATATAATGCATCAGTCCTTTCCATCTCTGGTGGCCTAGTGTCCAAATCAGACGCACCACAAGCATTTGTACTTCCAAGTACCATAACACTATTTTTTGTTCCACATACTGAACATATTTGTTCATCTTTGCAATATGTTGACATAATATCGCTCCTCCCTTATAAATAATAAAAATATCCTGGAAGGACTCCAAGATACTATAAAAACAGTATGCTTTTCGTCCTTATCCATCTGGGTTTACCACCTTGTGTGCACAGGTTAGTGTAATATCTTAGAGCCAGTCTCTCAATTACTCTCCATAAGTTCCACAAAATAATCTTTTTTTCATCGTATTCTCTCTCATCATTATTTTAGAATGCCGTCCAAGGAGTATAAATATCAATTCTTTCCCTTGTTGCAAACTTAAACACGCCCGCGAAACTACAATTTTACTACCCACCTTCACCATTAATAAACCTCTGCCACACTTCCCAGTCATCCTGAGTCTCAATATCATCACCTGAGAGTGGTTCTCTGTCTTCGTTGCTGTCGTCACGCTTATAACAATTTAAATAAAAATTCTTCATATTTCCTCCTCATTATTTTATTTCAATTTAATCCTCGTCATCATAGTAGTCATCTTCTTCGCTGTCCTCACCTTCATAGTCATCTTCTTCATCTAACTCTACTTCACCATAATGTTTCTCGTATTCTTTAATCAACTCTTCTTCATATTTACTATCTTCATTTTTTTCAAATTCGTCATCAATTCTATCATCATAATCATAATCAAGATTTTTCATAATTGCTCCTCCATTTTATATTTTTAATAAAATTCCAACGGCATTAAACCTCTTAATTATCTCGTCACGACACCTATCACTTAAATTAATTGACTTAGCATTTTTGTAATTCGCTTTATTACTATCATCAGCCGACTCATCACTTAAAACATATCCTTTATCAGCAAGCTTACTCACTATCTCTTCAAAACACTTTTGCCCAAGGTTTCTAATATTCCTAAGTTCATCAATACTTAATTTCCTTAATTCATCAATTGAATTAATTCCAGCTCTTTTAAGTGCATTATAACTTCTCACTGTTAGTTCGAGCGAATCAAGAGAATCATGTCCATCACTCTTATTATCAGTACTGCTTCCACCCATCCCCCAGCAAATATCATAAAAACTTCCTACCCCTGCATTACAAAGCTCTTGTTTAAGCCAAATACTAAAATTTAATGCATCCCCTAATTGATTCAAATCATAATCTTTTATAGTTTTTAAAATATTATATCCGTGTTCGCCGTTTAGTTTACAATTATACTGTTTCTCCAATATCCTAATTTTAATCTCGTGTATGCATTTTCTAAGTAATCTCAAAGACTCTTCAGAGTTTTCATTATAGTAATTAACTATATTGTTTAAATTTTTATCAAAGCACCCATCAGTTGAAATTAACTTGAGGCTGTCACATAAATCAATGTCAAACCATATTTTCACTTCTTTTTCAATTGCATTATAATTATCAATTTTCATTTTTATCACTCCTAAAAATAAAATTATTCTATTCCGTATACTAAATCAACCTCTGCTTCCGTTTTAATATCCTTAACAAATATCTCGATATTTTCTGAAATGATAGATGGTTTATAATCACTGATACTCATTTCACATAATAACACATCATCATTACAATGACCGCTGTTGTTATAAATTCTAATTCTGTCATATGAATAATCGATCATTTGGATAGATCCAAGTTTTTCATTTGAAACTTCTGCTAAAACTTGAGCTTTACCGATTCCGTCCTTAACAGCATCTTTAAGTAGTTCATTATTGACTTTTTCTAAGTCCTTGATAAAATAAGAAGTACTCATTGAAAATTCCTTAGTTTTAAAATCGTTAAATACCTCATTGATTGCGTCTTGCTGCTTTACCAATTCTTTTACATCTAATGGTGTTTCAAGACTATAAGCAACTTTCAACTCATAGCCAGCAAATTCTTTTTTTCTATATGTCTTCTTCCCAACTTTATCATCAAAGTATACAAAATTTTTATCAATATCAAATTTTGTTGTTTTCAGATTTTCTGTGTCAAATCCTTGTTTTTTAAAACTATTATTAATAGCCTTATGCATTTTGTCAAATGTTTCTAAGCACTTTTCATATTTTTCACACAACTGCGAAAAATTAAATTCCAGCCTCTGCATGTCTGGCTTTACATAGTGAACTGCTTTCCCTTTTACCTTAATCACTCTATCCATACTATTTTTTTCTCCTTAAAGATATTTTTTCATGCGATATTTGTAGCCTTTTTTGTACTCATATAACGAATATTCTTTGCTTTTGTCTTATTAAGTACTAGGATGTTACTCTCTTTCTCTATGTATTTAATATACATAAGTATTTTATCCATTGTCTTAAATACAGCCCTATTTCTTTGTGCTTTTGAATAATCAATGGCTTCATCTATGCTCACTCCATTTTTGTAATAATCATTCGTGCCTTTTTTAAAATGTTGCCAAAACAGGAAATGATCATTACCCATATGATTTAAATAAAACGATAGTGTACCTCTCTTTAATTCTCTACAATAAATCTTTGTCTGCATAAATCCTCTTTTCATTTTCTCACTAAAAATCATTAGTCATGTATAAATTCTGCCTTTTTTTGTAAAAAAATACCTTGGTGATTCCAAGATACCCTAATATAAATCCGCAAAATAATCTTTTCCTGTCGCATTCTCTCTCATCATTATTTTAGAATGCCGTCTAAAGATTAAAATATCAAGTTTTTTATAAAATCCGCCTTTTTACTAAATCAAATACTTTTACCTCATTTTCTGTGTTTTCAGTTGCCCCAATATATCACACCAGTTTCTGTTTGTCAAGAGGTGTGGCTTCCAGAGCAACATTGACAGTAATTCTTTTCACACTTTTTTGTCATTTAGTCCGCACAATATACTACACTTTTCAAATCTTGTCAATCCGCTCACCTAATCTTGATTTGTCAAGAGGTCTAAATGCCAACCGCTTGCACAGTTTGAATTTGTCAAAAGGTGATGCCTCAATGTATAATTAATCATACAAAAAGAGCGGATACTATCCGCTCATAATAATAGTATAAATTCCAAATATATAACTTATAAGTTAATATCTGCCGACGTCGGCATTCGAAATGAAAACTTAGTTTCACTATTAAAATTACTAATAGCAAAGTCTCCTTTATTTATTATGTTCATACCTATTATTAAATTGAGTTTCTGTGCGCCTATTTCAGATTCACATACAGTTACATCATTGAGTAAGGTTCCATTTGACAATTCTATATTAATCATATATTTATTATATATTGCAGTACCTGATGGAGTCGCAATTGGCATAGCTCCTATGGGCTTTAAATTTAACTTTTTAACTAGATCATATGATATACAACAACAATTTGCACCAGTATCCCATAATGCTCTTGCAATTTCCAATTCATTAATCTTCACACTTGTAATGATTCTGTCAACTACTTTTCCATAATTTTCACTTAATATTGCCATTATAACCCCTTACATAAAATGCATAGTTGTCACTACACCCATTATTTCCTCTTTAGTTGGGGCGCACTCTTGAACAATGAAATCTATATTTTTATCATCCATTGAATGAACCCCTTCAGCTTCCGTAGGATAATTTCCAATTACTTTTTTTCCACTAATCACAACAAAAGTTTTGCCGTATTTCTTATATAACTCATCAAAATTTTCTGTATACCATTTAAAGTCATCTTTTTGCATATTTGATAATCCCATATACTACCCTCCTCGTATAAAATGTACTACAATTATATTATACACAATTAGACAAATTTTGCAAACATTATACCCTTAGCTCACTTACAAATCTTATTCACCCAGTCAATGAATGTCCCTGTCGTCGTTCCTTCGTTTGACCCATGGTTCATATTCCATACGAGGCTATAATCAACATCTATCCCCTTCATTCTCGCTGCTGTAAGTATGTTAAATCCTATTCCAAATGATGTATGTTGATCTGCTGTGCCACTTCTATTTCTAAAATGTTTCACGGGATTTACTGCTTTTAATCCATCTGTGCCAAGTAATATGTGTGTTGCATTTAAAAGTGCTGTCTGATTGCTTATTAGGCTTGCGTCATTTCCATCAATAGCATCTTCTATGTATGCATCAACTTGTTCTTTATCAAATCCATCAAGTTTTGACAACTCTTCATAATTATTTTTCATAATAGTTGCAACGGATTTAGAAAAATGAACAGTGTCATCTTCAGGTTTTCCAAATGCATTGTTTTCTGCTGATTTATCTTTAGCATCAAATCCTGGAATTGCTTTATTTCTGCTATTTACAAGTCCTGTTCCAATCATAAATCCCTTCATATCAGTCACTTGATAATTTCCATCTTTGTCTTTTGTAAGCCAATTACTATAATCTCCATAAGTGGCTTCAACATCAAGCTCCCCATTTGCCACATATTGATTTAATGCTTCAGAAATATTGTTTAAAATAACATCATAATAACTTCCACTTCTAAGCCCAGTCAAAGTTAAATCATTTCCAGCTTCATCTTTTAGCTTCAGAGAATTTAAATATTCAATATATGCATTTGCTTCCAACTCTTGAAGTCTTTTCTCAAAATCAGTTATCTTACCATTGTAAATGCCACCATCATCGACCAAGTCTACCCACCACCAAGCATAAGCTAAATCTGCATTTTCAATGTCAGCTATCGGACAATAATTTTGAGCTGCAAATATGTTATCCTTAAATACACTGTCATAAGTTCCATCAGAATTTTTTGTAACACCAAGTGTGCCAGCATCATACATATATGGATAATACTCTTTCATGTCACCTGATGCACCAAATATTGAACTCATCTGTCCACCGCCAGAAGTACCGATAGAGATTATTTTATTCTTATCACCCGGTATGACTTTATCGTTTGCTCTAAGTTCTATAACTCCAGATTTTAAATCTGCCATTTGCATAGGAGCTTTTCCAGTGTGAATAGTGTTGTCATCATTCATCGCATCTCTACTTCTTGCTCCACATGTCACATATACAAAGCCTTCATCGATGTATGATGTCTCACATGATCTTGGAGAACTTGACCTCCATCCACCGCATTCATTTAAAAATACTATCGGAGCAGTTTTAGCCGTGTAACCATTTTTAGTATTTTCATAATTTATACCTGTTACATTTCCAGAATCGTCAACATCAAAATATTCTGCTGGAGCATAGATAAGCATCGTTTGGTAATTTAAATTTGTGATGTTTGCATTGATATATACACCTCTTAGCACCTCTGCATTTTTTCTCATCATTTCCATTATGCCACCTGGCATACCACCCTCTGGTCTTTCACCCTGTGGTCTTTCTCCTTGTGCACCGTTGTTGCCACTCTTGCCATTGTCGATACTTTCTTTATTATTTGCGCCGACATTGATAGCAGTTTCTGCAGATTTAACGGGCTCGCCACTCTCATCTATATATGCAAATGTATAATATTTACCATCGTCACTTTTAATCCATTTATAAACTTTTGCATTTATTCCAGCCTCGTAATCCAGGTAAATTATTGGGTCAATGTTTTTATTCGCAATACCATCTACATAGTCTGAAGCCTTTAATGCCTCTACGGTTTCTGCGACTTCCTCTTTTTTTGTTTCTTTAACATTTTGATTACTTGAAGCAACCTTAGTATTTGCACATGATGCAAGTAATGACATAGCGACTAGTATTAAAATGCCACTAATTTTTCTTTTCATATTAATTTCTATACTATTATTAAATCTTAGATTTAACAACGAGTTAGATCTCCTTTCTAAAATATACCACCATTATAACAAATAAAAATTTTTCGTGTAAGTGAAAATTTTGTGAAAATATATAGTAAAAAGAGCGGTCGCCCTGATTTTACTTGGTCCTATCAACTTCCCTTCTCTTTCTAATTGACTTCTTATCGCCCCATAAACCGCTGCTGCTTTTTTATCAAAATAAGCCACATCGAAATTGTAATTCCTTAGGCTCTTCTATGTCTAAATCTTTACCTGACCCAAATAACTCAAAGAAACCTTTTGGATAGGTTTTCTTATAGTCATCTATAACTTCTAAGTCTATAGAGCATGGGAATCGCTTTTTTAACACTGATTGTTTCAAAAAAATATTAATTGCTGACGACAAGCTCATCCCAAGACTTTCATATAAGCTTGTCGCTTCTCGCTTCAGTTTTTCATCTATTCTAAATGTAACAGTGCCGCTATTCATACACCTATCCTCCTATGTACAAACATTGTAGCATATATGTTATTCATTGTCACTGCTTACTTTACCTTTTTATGTACATATCATCCTCCGACCAAAATGGAACATAATTCCATTTTGGTCGAAAATGGCAAAAATTTGAATAATTATAACATTTTTGATTATGTGCATAGCAAATTCAAATTAAGTAAGTGTTATTTTCAACTTTTTCAAGCGACTTTTTGACGAATTTTCATATTTTTACACTCACTTTAGGTCATAAATATTAATATTGCAATAAACTTTTTTATTCCAATTATATTTTTCAAATGCTTACCTATTAACTATACAATACTTTCAATCAATCTTTTAAGTTCTATCAATTCTTCCTTAGTAAATGTCACCCCTTTACCCATCTTATCATGTTCAGGGCTCCATTCTCTTATATCATATTTTGCTTCTTTATCATTCCAAGAAATAAGATTCAATTCCTTTCTCCATCCACTTTTTTCCGTTGATAATACTCCAAGCTTTTCTTTAATTTCAAATTTAAAATCAGCCATTTTATACCTCCACTATAAACTAAATATTTATCATTTTACGCTAAATATCACCCTACTCCACCCCCAGTGCCTTCAACACTGCATCCTCTGGGGTAGAATAAAACAATAAACTAAATTTAGAAGCAAGTTCAGATGGAACTGAGCCCAAATCACTTGCAGCACTCGCTGGTAACAAAACCTTTTTTGCTCCAGAATCTAAACATACTTGCAGTACATCAGCAAGGTCTGCAATTTTATTTATTGTACCTGCAATTGTAATTGTGCCAAGTATTACTATTGATGAAGTAAGTGGCTTTTTTAATCCCGCACTATATAATGCAATAAGTTCTGCAAGTGACAATTCTTTAGAACTGCCTACACCTTGCAAGTCAGCAATATGCATAAAATAGTCAACACTATCAATTGGTATATTTTGCGACACTTGGTTTTTATTTGCTTTAAAATAATTATAAGCTATCTGAATACATTCTTTTGAGTCTCTGTCATTACAAGCTCCAGTTGCATTAATTTTACCATGACCATTTGTATTTTCAACTTCTATTTTATAAGTTCCAAGTCGGCTATTATTTCCAAGTCCTACAGTATAAGTTTGTCCTGGTTTCAAAGTTCCCTCGGGGATTAATTTTCCTCCACCAATTTCTTTTACTGTTACATATTTTTCTTCTAATGTCTCTTTATCAATGTATGAAAAATTTATATCAAAGAATTCAATGCCACCTATTTTCTTCAATTGCTCTTTTACTCGTCTTCTACCCTCAAATGCATACTTTAAAATCTCTTCAAGTTCATCTTTTGTATATTCACCATTTGGGTAAACCAATTTTATAAGCCCTGAAACAGTTTTTCTAACTGCTATTACATCTCTTTGATTTAAATCTATACCAAATTTAAAATACTTATCTATGCTATCTGAAAAAGTTCTTTTTCTCATTTCTCTAAAAAATTCAGACAAATAATCAGTTATAAATCCATAATCATCAGTTATCAGTTCTGGTCTCATTTTAGGTATTTCCCAACCAGGTAAGTAATAATGCATTCTATCAAAAAAAGCAGTATCATTATTCATTGCCTCAGGAAATGGCTCAAATAAATGTGAAGTCTTAAGTATCACTTCTATAGATTGATTAATATTTCCTACAAACACCATAGATGCTGATGCATTCTTTTCTTCTTTTCCTCTTGCGAATGAACCAGATGCCATATAGTCTTTCATTATTTGTATGCCATCCTTATCTTTAAATGTTATACCAGCCACTTCGTCAAATGCGACACAGTCCCAAAGTCCTACAAGACCAACTTTTTTTGTCGACATATTATAAAATAAATTTGCAACTGTAGTCTGTCCGCCAGAAACTAGAATACTATTTGGAGATATTTCTTTATAAATATGTGATTTGCCTGTGCCTCTTGGTCCAAGCTCACATAAATTATAATTGTTTTCTACAAGTGGAACTGCCCTCTCTATAAAATGCCATTTAACTTCTTCGCTCAATTTTGCAGGTTCAATTCCCATAGAACGTATAAGCAAATCTATCCACTCTTCTTTTGTAAAACTTTTTCTTCCTTCTGTTATTATATTTAAATCAATAGTTGGAACTTGTATTGGGTCAAGTGATGTAATGGTAAAAGGCAATCCATACTCCATACCCTCATCTGTATGATATGATAATTTAATTATACTCCAAATACCACCAACTAAAAGCTTCTCATATTTCTTAACTAGTTCTGGCTCAATAAAAGCATCTTTAATACCAAGATTAGAGAATGTAGCTACATACACATCCTTTTTATCATTCAAGAATACTTCCACTTTATCAATTACTGTATATATTCCCTTTTCACGAACTTTGGATTTAATTTTTTCAGCTTCATCAGGGCGAACAAAATTATCAGATAATATTCTTTTTACAGTATTAATTCCCTCTTCAACTGCTTTTTCATCATCTGTAGCACAATACATCCCAAGCAAATACTCAAGTACATACACTGGGACATTTGCACCTTCTTTAATTTTCTTAGTCAAATCTTTCTTGACGACTTTCCCAGGAAATACTTGATTTAATTTAATACTCAAATCATTCATTTCTCACCTACCTAAAAATCAAAATTGTTAACTATAGCTATATCTATTACAAACTCTATTTCATTGACTACTACATTTGTTTCTTCATCTATGATTACCAATTTATATTTTACATCTTTATTATAGTTTATATTTTTAAACACAAATTTTTCTTTAAAATATCTGTCTTTTATATCTTCTGATGTTAGATTTGCCACTATAGTAGTTTCATCAGAGACTCTGTTGCCATCTTTGTCTTCAAAGTGCAATAAATATCTGCATTCTCTCAACTCATCAGATACACTATTTTCTTGTACGAAATCTAAATAAGTTATAGTGTTAGTTATTTTTCTTGAGAGACCGCTATATGTGATTGACACTTTTTTGCCTAATCGATTATTTCCTTTACTATCTTCTCTCTTAGTTTTTACATATATTAATGGGAGTATAAGTTCCTCTGGCAATGCCCCACCATGTATATATGAATTATAACTGCCCTGTTTATAAAACTGATTATAACTCTTAGGAATATTTACAAATTTATTCTCTGTATCTGTAATATATGACATATCAATAGACAATATTCCAGGCTCCTCTACTTTTTCAGTTGTATATGTATATCTATCTTTTACTAAAATACCATCACTTACTTTTTCTGTCTTCATATGTGATTCAATTTTTTTATTCTGATAAAAGAATCCATGATCAGATGTCACAAAGAGTGAAACACTGCTAAATGTCGTATGCAAATCTATAATTAATTTTTTTAACTCTTTTATACAAGTATCACACGCTTCAAAAACTTTATTTTCATCATGTTCACCAGTTTTATCTATAACATTGTGATAAATATAAATAATTTTATAACCCGATAAATCTTTTTTCCAGTCATTTTTGGTTTTGTTTATTAAATCTTCATACTTTATGGCAAGAGACTCAGAAAACTTATTTTTTAAAACTTTATCTCTATCCACTATAGTACTTGTTTTATTATTATCTATTAGCACATCATCTTTTTCAAAAGACAATTTGTTATGTGGCAACAATGCAGCCATTCCCAATTTTGTATACGATGGGACTGTTCCAAGAACTGACTTTATTTCTGCATTTGATGCAAACTTATTAATTTCAAGATATAGTTCTTTTCCACATTCGTATCTTAAGGCATCTGAAATTATGACAAATACCCTTTCCTTTTTATTTTCAAAAGTTTCTACATTATTTGCATAAAACTCTTGCTGTTTTTCAATTGAGTTTATGTTGTAATCATTCTTTTCAGATATCAATTTATACCATTTCTCTTGTATTTCTTGTATAAAATCCTTATCATACTTATTATTTATTAATTCAATCAAGTCCTTATATATGTCGATATTCTCTACATTCATTAATGCTGTACTAATTTTTCTATATATAAAGTCTATCACTTGATATTTATCTTCATATGATTTTACAAACTCTTCAATTGTTCTTATACTTTTTACATCATTTACAGTAGTTATCTTATTATAAAAATATAATATATATTCAATAACCATATAGTCATATTCAAAGTTAGTTTTATACCAATATTTTTTCTTTCGTTCGTTAATTAAATCAATTAACTCATCATATTTATAATTGTTATCAGTAATTTTATTAATAATATGATTGATTATTTTTCTATCTATCTCTCTATATGTATCTACATTATATAAAGCTTCAATATCTACATTTTCAAGAATATTTTCAATTCCTATTTTCACATATGAGTCATCTGAAATCTTATTAAAGACTTCCATAGTTTCAATATCTTTCATTAATGCATTAGCAAGTATATAAGAATTTGTACTTGCTTCTTGATTATAAAATACTCCATATCTATCTATAACTTTCCTAGTAGATTCATTTATCTTTAAATCTTTAACAAAGTGGGTAAATAATATTTTATAAAACTCATTTTCAATGTCACTATTTTCATTTAATGTAATATGCAAATACTCCTTAAATAATTTACAAATAAACTGTTTTGCAAATTTCATCATGTCATCAAAAGCTTTTTTATCTTCATAATATGACTTTATATAACTTTTAAGTATTGAATCATCCGTTGTGTTTTCTATTCCTAATATAATTGCTACAATTACTCTTTCAACCTCATTTGGACTCATCCCACTATTTATTCTATCTTTAAATTTAGCCTCTCGCTTTTTGTCTCTGAAAAATAATTTATACTCATCTAGAACTTTCTTGCAATCTATAGACAAATTATATTCACTTAGTTTAATAGTAGTATTATCAGGTATAAAAATATAGTCATAGTTAAATGACTCAATATCTAATAAATAGTTATTATCTTTTGCAGCCGGTCTCTCAAATGGTAAATATATAACAATGTCATTTGTTTCATCAAGTATTTCGATATTATATCTTATCTCTATACTATTATTGTCATATAAATAAAATTTAGCATTTTTGATTTTGTCAGTCAACTCCTCTACATAACTATTACTGATTATAGACTCAACTAAATCTTTAAACTCTTTGTTTTTATCATACCAAATGATTATTTTTCTCTTTTGTGAAATAGTATCAAATGACCTTCTGTTCTTGCCATTTAGATAATCATCAAGTAATTGCAATGTTTTTTCCATGTTTAATCCTTCTTTGCCAATACATCAATAAATTTTTGATAATTTATATTTACGCCATCGTCAAGATCGATTTCTATGTTTTGGTTTGCTAAGTGGGCTATTTTTTCTTCGAAAACTCTTATCTCTTCAATTTTCTTGAGTAAATTCTTATACTCGTTTTGTAAACTTTTCTTAATCTTTACATTTGACTCTTCATCAATCTTTTTTTCTAAATCTTTTTTGTCATTCTCATATGCATTTTGTATTTTATGAACATAATTCATTCTTATATTTGCAAGAAGTGATTTATCATATCGGTGCATATAAATTAGACACTTAAATGCATTATTCTTTCCACTGTCAAACATCCAATATATTGGTCTTTTCTGATATACTTTTAAATGATCTTTATAAAACCCTTTTATAAAATATTTTTTTATTATGTCCTTTGGAAGGTCTCCATCACTTCTACCTATATCTTCAGCAAGGGTTTCGGCTATAAAATTTATATTTTCAGTCAGTGTATCTTCTCCATAGCAAACTTTTAAAAAATCTATAAATCTCATAAGTATGTCATCTGTTAAATATTCTTTTTCAGTAATTGGAATTACATTATCTTCATCAACTTTATATTTTAATGTATTCAAATCAAGTCCAAGCTCTTTAAACCTTTCTTTAAAGTCTCCGCCGGCATAAATAAGTCCTTCTTTCTCTAATGAATACCTTCCGAACATACAACCAACTGCATAAGAAATAAGAGATTTTATCTCTCGAAGTTTGTCAGCCTTTCTGACAGTCACATCTTTATCATCTACATCAGGTGTTAACTCATCTTGCAAACCATAAATGTCAATGAAGATGCGATTAAGCTCTTCCTCATTTGCTTTTAGAGTGTTGAATCTATCTTCACACTCTTTTTCCCATTCTTTAAATTTTTCACTTATTAATCTTCCCATACTAATCCTCTATTAATATTTTCCAATAACCTTTATTATCTTTCCCTTCATGCTTTATTTTCCCTTGCTTTTGTAACTTTGTAATATGATATTTTATACCATCCCTAGTGATTTTAAGTTTATCAGCCACTTCTTGCAAAGTAGCATTTGGGTTGTTTTTTAATATTTCTATTATATTTTCATTGGTTGTTTTGTCGGTCGGAGTCTGGGTAGTCTGGGTAGTTTTATCGGTCAAAGTCTGGGTAGTCTGGGTAGTTTTATCGGTCAAAGTCTGGGTAGTCTGGGTAGTTTCTTGGGTAGTACTACCCAATAAAGGCAGTGTTATTTTTATCAAATTATCTAACACTTCGAAATTCGGCTTATTTTCGCTATTATCATATAAAGCACATATTCTTTGGACTCCAGTACCATATCTTTCTATTAATCCAAGTCTAAAAAACACATTGGCTATAATAGGATTTTTTGGAATTGATAATTCTTTATTCAAATAATCTTCTACTGTTACTCCTTTAGGTAGTCCGCCTGGTGATGTAATTTCAATTCTATCATCAAAAAATGACACTTGAATATTTGCGGCAGAATCCCAATCTCTATTAATTAATGCATTTGCTATGGCTTCTCTAAATGCATCTTCAGGTATTTTTTCTTTTTTTACTCTATAAAAACCTTCAACCTCTTCATAAGTATAATACTGCACAAATTTCTCAACAGCTTTGTTATATTGCTCTATTATAGAAATTCTATTAAGTCTTACTCTATCAAGAAAAATGCTAATATTTTCGCCAAACCGGACAATATCTATTCCCTCATATTTATTAGTATCAGCAAGAAGTTCAGCACCTTTATTATATCCATAATCTTTTGAAAATAATTCTAGTGTTCTCATAGTATCAAGCGAAAATATCTCGATACCCATTTTTTCTTTTAGTGCTTTTTCTAATATTGTAAACTCTAAATCTTGATTAGTGCTTTTCAAAGAATCAAATGATATATTATCTACATCCATTATAAATCTTTTAAGTTCATATTTATCCATTTCAACAGTTGAAGTGTCTCTTCTCATGTAAGTTTTTGATTTGTAAAAATATGGTTTAGCTTTCCCTTCTTTAACTATAAGACTCAAAATATTATTTTCATTATCTTCCTCAAATGAATAATCAGGTATTGGGTCAATACTATCATTAATTTTATTCTCAATATCCAGTCGACTTTGCTTCATATCGTCAACCCCTACTATGACGCCCTCTTTATTGACACCAAATTTAATAGTACCTGTACCATAATTCGCAAAGGCACACACAGTTTTCAAAAAAGTATCTGTTGTCTTCTCTTTAAATTCTAAGTTTTTTGATTCTTTTAGCATATATAAATCCTTTCATTATTTTATACTAATGTAGTGGCATAAGTAGGTCGAATATCACATGTTTCATCTTTGTGGGGATCTACTTTTTTATTTTAACACTTTATATTTTAATTGTAATATTTTCCTAAATAACTTGACCATTTGTTTTTAATTTGATAATATATATATAAAGGATTGTGTTTTTTACCGAAGGTTTAGCCATGCGGGTCACACTTTCCTTTTTTTATAGCATGTTTTTAAACATTAGTTAATGCCATAATCGGCAGTTGTCAAATATTTTTTGACAACTGAATTTTGTAAAAATCTAAACTCTGCCGCGGAACTTCTAATTTGTAATTTTTCATTTTTACTCAGGTTTAACCTCTTTTATGCATTTTTATCTACTAATATATAACAACCCTTTTTCCAGCTTTTGTTGATCCTTCACGTTTTATTATATTTTGCTTTCTAAGTTTATTTATATAATGTCTCACACTATCAATTGTTGAGTTAAGTTTTTCAGTTATTTCATTAACTGTTATTGAAGGATTGTTTTCTATCAGTTTAATAATATCTATTTCTATCTGTTTTCTTTGGGGTTTCTTTGGAAACGGCTGATTATTACCATTATTTGCAACCTCTCTAAATTTTATAGAAATCCATTTATAATTTATGCTCTATTAATAACTACCACGTTACTCTCATAATGACTTACACCATCTTTATCAATATAAGTAATAATTACTTCTCTCATATTCTTACTATCATTTAAGATTGGGCTCAAAGCCAGTTCTTTATTTGAATCCCAAGTAAAGAACTTAAATTTAAAGTCTGTAACACCCTTTACTCTTGGTTCACCCGAAATATTATGTATGTCAATATCTATATCATTTACTTCTTCATCAGTTATCTTATCAATATGCAATTTTCGACCTATTATATATATTTTAAAATTCATAATTATTCTCTTTTCTTTCCTTAACTTTAATCTTTTTTATCTTCATATTTCGCTATTAAATAATTCACAAAGGCGGAACAACTAACTAACATATATATTGCATCCTCTCTCTTTGCTCCATTTTCTATAGCTCCTGCATGCCTAATTCCCTTTTCATCACTGGCATAACCATATATCTTTTTATACGCTTCTCTTAACGAAGTATGTATATATGTACCCTTTTTTTCTAATAAATCCAACATATTACCTAATGTATTCTCTTTGCCTTTAACCTCAGTAATAATTGCACATAATGATTCAACTGCAAGTATTGATTCTTTAATAGAATTTTCAAAATCTGGATTTTGACGCTTTTGTAATAATTCTGCTGCCTTTTCTATGTGATTGTTTACAGAATCATATTTTGTAGAACTAGCATTTTGAATTGATTCTATTTCTTCATCATTAACAATTGGAACAACCAACCCGTTTATTATTCTATATAGCGAGCCTTCTTCTTCCATTATTCTATTATAATTTTTCTCTAGTTCTTTACCCTTTGATATATATAAACTTTTTTCTATAAAATCATAAATTTCATACCATTGTATTCTTGTCATATCTGTATAATATTTTCGTAATCTTAGAATATTGTTATCATTTTGCATTTTGAAAGTTGGTATTTCATACTCAATACCTAATTCAGTCATTACTTCTTCTATATCAGTTATAGTACCCCAATCAATTATATTGTTTTGTGCATAAACAGTAAAAGCATTTAATACCCTTATGTTTAAAGTTTTAGATACTTCATTTATCTTCAAACTATTTAGAGTAATATTATTTCTTTTTGAAAACACTTTCATATGATCCTTTCGCATTTGATAAATTTTTTTAAATTGGCTGTTTTAGATAAAATTTATAACAAAAAAGCAACTACTAAAGAACATTCTCTTTATCAGTCTGTTCTGCTTACATTCGATTTACATATCACATTCATTGTTTTCAAAAACATTTCCGATTCTTTGCAGCTTCTTTGCAGCAATCCCCTTGCTATTATTATAAAGTTGAAACTCAACTATGTCTCCTACAATAATATCATCATATGCATTCGTCATAGCAAAAAATAATCCATTATTTAATCCGTGTGATTTATTTGATATAAAACCATATCCATTTCTCAATTTAACAACTATTCCCTTATTATTGTCAATTATTCTGTCAATATCTAATTTATAATTATATAATTTCCCTATAATAGATGAATAAATTTCTGGTGCTATTTCATCTTTATGTATAATAAATTTCTTCATTGTTTTTGCTTTTATATCTGCACTAACACGGCTAAGCGAAAAACTATATTTATTTAGTATTCTATCTACTAGACTCATAGCTTCATTATCATAATAAAAGTATGATAAGTCACTTATTATTCGCAATAGCATATTCATAGTTTTATCATCAATTTCTTCAATATTATCAAGAATTTCCACTCCATTCTTTATTATAATATACTTTTCCTTATTATCTCTTTCCGACATTGATTGTGCTTTTCTACGAATTAAATCTAAGTATCTTAATGCCATAATATTTTTTGTTCTCATACTTGGGTTTTGCTCTAAATCATTCACATTATGCCAACATCGTTCCGCCTCATCATAATTCCCCATTATTGAATATACTCTAACTTTTTCCAATATGATCTCGGTTCTATTAGGATAAAGTTTTTCAGCTTCACACAATAAATCAAAAGCCTTATCCATGCATTGCATTTTTGTAGTATTAAATAAAGAGTATAAATATAATATATATGCTTTTTCTTTATCATCCATACACTTAGAAAGAGCAATATCATAATCATTTTTAGCTTTATATAATTCACCATTCTCCGCTTCTAAAAATGCTTTAATTTTATAAGTTTCATAAAAATCAGGTTCTATCTCCATAGCTTTATTTATTTCTTCATTAACTTTATCCCACCTCTTTTCTTTTCCGTGTTTTAAAGCCTTTATCAAATGAAATGCTGTTAATTGTTTATCTATTGTGTCTAGTTTTGACGCTATTGTATTAGGATTAAAAGGTGCTATTACATTATACTGTCTTACCTCTTGTAACATAATCATTAAATGTTTGCGTTTTTCAGAAATTTGCTTCATAAAATCATTTTCTGGTGGATATTTCATTGAAATATAATCTTTAGCCATATCATTTAACACATAATTATTCTTCGAATACTGAATCATATATGTAGTTAGCAACTCATTTATAGCCCTTTTTATCTCGTCAACTTCTTTTTCAATATAATATTCAATTTCCCCAAATGACAATGATGTAGCTGTTACCAAAAAAATCTTTAAAATATCCTTTGCAGTATCTGACAACTTTTCATAAATATTAGAAACACAAAACGAAATTAGTTCATTTTTACTTGCTAATAACTGCTTATCAGACAAACCATTATGAATACCAGTAATATACCATTTAATTGACAAGGGGTTGTTATAGAGATTGTTGCTAATAATTGCATATATTTTATCATCCTCTTCGTTATGTAAATCAAGACCAAAATACTTAGATAATTCTCTATAATATCTGATTGAATCTACCTTGTTCATTTCCTTTAAAGTTTCTCTAATTTCATACTCACCTATACCATGTCTAGATGTAATAAGAATTTTTGAATTTTCTGGTATATTTCTTAAGAATTCTTTAATGTCTCCTGTATTAATAGTTTCTAAATTATCTAAAACCAACAATACATTAAACTCTTTCATAAACTCTAAAATAAAATCCATTGGTTTTTTGTTATTATCTATATTTATTACTCGATTCCCAAATTCAAAAATTTCTTCACTAGAACAAATACTATTCTTAATTTCAATAAATTCACCATTAGACAAAGTCTTTGTTTTTAAAGTAATCCAAATTATTGCCTCATAAAAATTATTAACATTTTCCAATAGATCATATAATACTTTAACAGCAATAGCTGTTTTACCCATTCCTCCATTTCCAACAATAGAAATTACTTGATTTGTCTTGTTCAAAATCCTCGTTGTAATTTCCTTAATATCTTCTTTTCTTCCTACATATCCTGTGTCATCAAATTCAGGCATAGGCAAATTATGAAAAACCTTAGGTGTATATTCTTTTATAAATTTGTACTGCTTACTCAATAAATAATTGTCACCATTTTCAATACTCTTTTTTACTGACAGTAACTCATTCCAATTAATCCATAAAACATTATCAGGCAAAATAGTCATTATTTCTATCAGCAATGCTCTATCACCAATTTCTAATGGCTTTGTATGCATTACACGGTTTCTCACTGGAATTAATTTGCTGAAAATCTTTTTAATCATATCTACCTTTTCATTATTAATTCCATACTCATAAGGGCAACTTATTATAATATCAATATAATCACCCAAATCCAATTGATCTAAAATTTTATTTTGATCATCACCACACTCCTTATCTCGCGATTTAGCCTTTTCTAACATTGCTTGGTTAAACATAATACTTGATTTTGCATCTATAATAAAATTTTTAATATCAAATTCAATAGATGAACATATCGCATACATTTCCAACCTAGTATTTAAATTAAATTTTTCCATATCTTTTTTCTCCTATATTATTATAAATACTTCATTTTTACACCAACGGATGCCTTTTGAAATCCCAAGAGGTTTCAAAGGAATCCCAATCTTGTTTGCAATAATTAACATTTTTGTCTACAATTTTATCAACAATCCTCAATTTATCATAATCAATAATTATAGGTATATTACCAACATCCGTTGTCAACAAGTTTAATGTCGGATTATACATATTAATTAAACATTCGCTATACTTTGAATTTAACAATGCTAAAATATAATAGTTTAATTTATCTTCAAAATACAAAGTTGGTGTTGCAGTTCCACATATAGAATCTTGTATTATTCTAAATGACTTTTCATAATTACTACCAATTTGAGACCACCCTATTGCAGTTTTAAAATAGTATTCCTTATCCCCTCGTCTTACTGATTTATTACATTTATCATCAATATATAACTCATTTATGGCAATAACATATTCATAATTTCCATACCATCTTCGATAACTACCACCTTTTTGAAATGGGAAATATTTTTTTTTAGTATTTATAGACTTATTCTGTAAACTTATTTTATCATTATCTATTTCATACCATATTTTTAAAAAATAATCATCGTTTCCCGTAACAACTCCTGCTTTAGCTTTTGAAATATCTTTAACATATTTTTGATTAAAAGTTTTTATCATTAAATCTTTTAGCCAAAAAGCAATTGGATGATTTGGAATCTTTAATGCATTTTTTACATTAAATTTATAATAATCTTCATCCTTATTATTTACTGCACTAAAAAAATATTTCTCTTGTGTTTTCATTCCTCCCTGATACCTGCTCAGTTTAACAAATACCCCTTTGAAATTATCTGAATTATTTTTCAAAATGAATGTACATAACGGAACGATTGCTTCTTCTAATGCAGAGTACTCTAATTGTATCATAGATACAATACTCATTTTGTTTATTATATAGTTTCTTAAATCATAATAACTATGTATAAATAGCCAAACAAATGGTGTCATCAGTGCCATAAATCTATATTCTTTTAACAAAAGCTCGCACCTAACTATGAATACTGAAAAAATATCAGTTTTATACTTATCATAGTGCTTAAAAATCATTTCTTTTAATTGTGATGTGTATCCTTTTTTGTTCATGTACGGCGGATTCGTCACCACCACATCGTATTTCTTACTTAATATCTTTGCAACTCTAATTATATCCTTTAATCCTTCCCATAATAATCTATTAAATATGTTTGGTGTAGCTTCCTCAAAATATTTAGTAACCTTATCATAATCTTTTTCTTCTACTATAAGAAGTGATCCTATTTCTTTACCATTTTCAAAAGTATTTATAAGATAATCAACTATCTCGTGAACTTCTTTATCTTTTATGTCATTTGCATATTGTCTAAGTTCACGACTTGACTCAGGTATTGATAAAATATTAAGTGAATTGAAATCTATTTTATTAAATATTTCACTGTCATATTCTCTTGCTTTAAGCATCACACTTATGATAGCGAATTGACCAGCTCTATCATCTATATCAAGACCATATAAATTATTTTTAAGAATTAATTCTGGTATATCTTTTTTGTTGTAGCCAGCACTTATATACAATTTCATAAATACTTCAAATGCATATACGAGGATATGGCCGCTACCCATACAAGGGTCGATAAATGTAATATTCTCAGGCAATATTCCCTTGTTATCTATTTCAATATTATCCTTTATGAAATATTTAAATTCAGATTCAAGTGATTCATCTCCTGTTTTTTCAATCCAAAGTCTTCCGAGCGAGTTTTCTACCATATATTTTACTATCCAGTCAGGAGTAAATATTTGAGTTACATAAGGTATCTCAGATTTCTTATATGCTCTTTTCTCTTTCATTACTCTATCTTTTTCAGATTGATTATAATATTGATAAAGCCACCCTATAACTTCTATAGTATCAAAATTTTCTTCAGGTACTTCTTTTAAAAGTTTGTCAAGGAAGCTGTCCACATTTAATTGATTTTTTGGCATAAGTAATTCTATATAATCAGTCTCCCCATCAAAAATCTGTGGAAGAACTTTCCCCATCTTTTCGCATACTTTCAAAAGCACTTTTTCATATTTTTCATTTATGTCAGTAATCTTTTCAAGCTTATCTATGTCTACATTTATATCTAAAGAATTGTTTGTAAGATTATTTCTTTTTAATATTTCTGGCTCTTTATTGCCATCTCTACTTGATAAAACTCTTATATCAAGCGATTCATTATTCTTTCCAAGTGGCAAGAAATTGTGAATTTCCATATATCTAAGACATATAAAACGATTAAACCAAGTAAAAGCAGCCTCTTCTATGACGTGCTCTTTTCCATATCTATCTTTCTTTTTTAGAAGTTTTTGTCTATGCTCATATTGCTCTTTAGTAAGGACAAGATTATGTTTTTCATTAGTAAGAGTATAAAATTCATCCTTCTCAACCTCATCAAACTCCTCATCAAGATAATATAAAGCATACCTATCCGCCACTTTCTCGTGAAGATGCTTTCTTGATTCAATTGCAAATCTTTTCAATACATTTTTATCCATATTTCACCTTTGTTTTTGAACTAGTAAGGATTTCTTACAAGTTCATTTGTTTTGTTATATATTTATAGTCCTATAACTGATGCTATTTTTTTCATATTTTCTTCTTTAAGATAATATGTTGATAAATTCTTCTTTTCGTATTTAGATATTTTTTTATCTTTTGTAATATATTCTAAGAAGTATGTAAAAAACTGTTCCCAACTAAAAAATTGTTTTATGTCGATTCTTTCAGAAGTATTGTTTAAAGCCTCATCAATTTTCGTGCCTTTTAATACTCCAGACTTTAAAATCATCCACTCAAACGATTCAGGCACACACAAATTTATATTCTTATGATATTTACATATTTTATACACCTTATCAATGTATGGTGAAAACGCTGCACCATCTACAATTACTAGTAATTCTTCATTTATTTTTTCATTAATTATATTAATTATATTTGAATTACCATTTGCTGAATCAACTTCTATGTTTGTGTTTTTGTAATATTCTTTAAAAAATTGTTTCCCAGATTTTGAATCTTCTGTTATTAATGCTAAAAATTTATCCTTTTTTCCTGTACGGACAATTAATCTATAATAATCACTTATTTTATAATATTTTTCTAAAGTATGCTTTTTCCCTTTCATTTTAACTTCATAGATTTCTTCTACACTTGATGAAATCTTATCAAAGCATTCTCTACTAAATATTACATAGTAGTTATCAGTCTTTTTTATTTTTCTTATAAAATCATTAATATTTTCGATATCTTTAAAACCAATAAATCCTTCATCAATAAATACTAATGAATTTTTTGTTTTTTTAATTTGATTTTCCCAATCTGTATCACTAAGTGCAATGCAAGAATCACCGCTACTCATTGATATTCTTACACCACTGCCTTTATCATTTTTCATATAATCAGAAACTAATCTATGTAAAGTAGTTTTTCCTGTTCCACTTTTGCCACGAACTATCGTAATGTTTCTCTTTAAAGTAAATTCATAGGTAACTTTATTATTATGGATGTTTATTTTAACTTCACCTTTCAAAGTACACCTCCTATATGAACTTAGTTGCTTCATCTAAAAGTTCTTTCATATTCTTTACAACCTTGCCACTATTTTTAATCTTAATTTTAAACTCACCCTCACCAAAATCCATTATATATCTTAAATTTATAGTTACTTCTCTATTTTTTGCTAATTCTAATAATAAACTTGCACAATTTTCACCACAAGTAGTTGCATTAAAAATATTTTTTTTGTCATGAGCTATGAGTATTAGTGTTTTAGCTCCCCCCGATAAATCATTTGGAGTTATGCTTCCTAAAACTGGACTCTCTATAACTTTTTTATCTATTACTTTTGAATTATCAATTTTTTGAATAATTTTTTTTGATATTTTATCAGTTATCCACTTTTCTTCATATTGATTTCTAAAATACATAGAAGGATCATATATCGCTTCTTCCATATTACCAAAATAAATACTTAACATTCTTGCTCCTCTCTTTACCTAATAATAATTTTGCTGTTTTCTTCTAATTCTTTATACAACTTACTTTTTAAATCATTTATAAAATTATCAATATCATCCTTTTTATCAATACTAACCGAATGACTTACTAAAGAATCTATGCGGACCACTTTTCTACTTTCTTTTTCAGAATCATTACTATTTGCATCAATATTTTCTTTAGATCTTTTTGCTTCATTTATGAAATTATTAACTGTGGTTTCCACAAGCTGCTTCTGTGCAAATATATCCTTACATTCATTTGATTTCTCTAATACACTTTTTGCATTATTTAATATAGATATATATTTGTTTTTTATGCCATCATCTACTCCATTTTCATTGGAATATTTCTCAATGAATGCCACATTTTCATCTATTACTTCAAGAGTAGGTTTGCATATTTCAACATACTTTTTGCCCAATTGATTTATTAAATCCTTTGTGATAAGGTTTAGTTTTGGTAAATCTTTATATGGTTCTTCACTTTTCAAAATACTAATAATAAGGTCGTGGGTTGAATTTAATTCACTATCATCAGATAAATACATTTTATTATTATCATATATTTTTATAGCATTTACAGCTCTGTCAAAAAATTCCTTTTGTCGCCCTTTATTATCTTCTCCGAAAAACTCTTTGATATATGTTATCTTATCAAATATATTTATTATTTCTGTTTTTTTATTTGATATTTCACCAAAAAGCAAAACATTGTCAGATATATTTCTTAAGTCATTAAGCATAACTAGAGCACTTTTTATAATATCTTCGCCTGGATATTTATATTCCCCATCACTTTGATATGATACATTGATTACCTTCAACTCTTCTATCGCCTTATTCAGACACTCGTTTTTAAATTCTCTAACCATATCATCTTCTTCACTTGAAAGACCAGTATTGTTAAAGGCTACTCTTGCAACATCTTTTAAATCATTTATAAGTTTATCATCCACTTTTTGTCGTGTTTTAATTGTTGCTTTATCATAATATGCCCTATTTGTAATTTTTGTAAATGTATTATCATCATCTCTAGACAAATTTTCACCAGAAAAATACAATGATATTTTTTCATTTTTCAAAAGCGATACTATTTGATAAAGTATCTCCTCATCACTCCATCCATATGGGGCATCGCCAAATCTCTTAAGCATATCTCTTATGCTAATTTGTATGCTGCTCGTAGTTCTCTCTTTAACATATTCATTGATTTCATTATATGCTAACTTATTTGGTATTATTTCTATAATTGTTTTCTCTTTAGTATAAAATAAATCTTTTATATCTGATGTATTGTGATAAACTTCAATATATGACAATTTCATATAGACATTTTGAACAAGTTTTTTTAATGCTTCATCAACCCTTGATTTAAACGTTGTTCCATTTACAACTTGTATATCACCAGCTATTATCATATCTGCTGCACATAAAATATCTATATACTTATCTCTTATGCTTTTTTCTACTCTATCAGCATCATCTCTTTTAGCTTTTATTATTAAAGCCACTTGCTCGTTCTTTATAAAGTTTGATTTATCCGCATAATATTTTTTTATTTGCAATATATTCTCTATATCTTGATCTATTCTTCCGCTAACATCAATATTGACATATAACATATTTGGGTGAAGTGCTGACTCCATCTTTATGTCATCAAGTTTTTTGCCACTATAAGATGTGATGAAGTTAATCCCTATATCATAATCAGCTGTAAATGTATTATCATCTATTGACTTTTTTAATGGAAATGGTTTTGACTTATTTAAGGAATATTTTATATCACTATATAGTGCATCAAGTATATTGTTCTTAAAAAAGGTAATTTTTTCACTTGAATCAGGTATATATTTTTTTATTTCTCTATTTATCTCTTGCTCATCATCAGTCAAGAATACATAACTATCATTAGTTCTTTGTATAAGGGTTTCCTTCTCAAGTTTCTTAAGTGATGCCTCTGCTTTTTCTTTTACTTCTGACTTATCGTTCTTGATATTATCTATGCACAAAGTCGCAATATTATCTATATTAGGCTCCACAAAATCTATATTTTTTAACAAGAACAATACTTTTAAAACATTTATATCAAATTCATCAAGTTTATTATCTCTTACCAAATCATTTGATTTATTGAATACTATAATTATTTGATGCTCTAAGAATTTTTCTATCGTATCAAAAAACTCATAAAATGGCACAAGAAATCCTAGTTCTTTGTCTCCATTTTTTGCAGCCACTTGCTTAAATGCACCAAGAAGTGACCTCTCACCACTTGATAGATGCTTTCCTGCATATCCCTTTTTTCTTATGCCTTCAAATACAGACTGGAGCATCTCATATTGATAAGGCACAAATGGGTAATCTTTCGCAAAATCTATTTCATCATTATATAATCGTATAGTAGATGCATTGTTGAAATATAAAAGATTTTTAATAACATCGCCATCTTGTTTGTATTTCTCTTCAAGAGTTGCTTTCGCATCTTCTTTTTTATCTAAGATTCTTTTTTCAATTACTTCCCTTATATCACTTGAAGACATAGAAAGTCTTGTGTCAAATCTACCTTGTATTTTTGAGAAATCATCTCCTTTAATCTTTACAACATCATCTATAGCTTCTTGTGAAGTAACTACTACCCATACTTTGCCTTGGCAAAGAACTCCAAGCTCTTCAACAACAGATTGTAAATTTAATATAAGATTTCTATCATCACCTATATATTGACCTATTTCATCAACTAAAAATATCAAATGATAATTTTTATCTTTGGTTTTTACATAGTCAAGCACCCTACTTGCAAATTTTTCTATGCTTAATGTGTACTCTTCTTTAGCTGTATCTAGCCAATTCTCAGCTTCTTCTTTTGTCTTACCTAAGGTTTTACTATATGCATCTATTATTTCATCTCTATTAAAAATATAATCTGATCTAAGCACTTTCCAACTTTCGCCAGCCGCTTTTTTAAAGTTGTCTTTAAACTCTTCGTATTTATCTTGCTTTATAAGATATC
This sequence comes from Isotricha prostoma, assembly GCA_023807205.1. Taxonomy (NCBI): domain Eukaryota; phylum Ciliophora; class Litostomatea; order Vestibuliferida; family Isotrichidae; genus Isotricha; species Isotricha prostoma. The sequence continues at coordinate 80,534 of JAJMZS010002953.1, read as the reverse complement.
TTTCAAGGTCTGCTATGTGTGGAATATTTGAAAGTCCCTGTGCTTCATTTAAAACTTTTTCAAACACCTGTAATATTTTGTTCTTATCACCACCACTATCAGCCTTAGTATCTATGTTAAATAGGATGCATTCATTGTTGAAACTTCCAACTTTTTTGATATTGGCAAGCAACATCGTATCATCAATCTTGTCATCAAAAAAATCAACTGCCTTCTTAGTTCCGCCATCTTTTAATTTGATTTCTTTATTTTCAAGTAAATATGATAATATTTTCAAAAAATGTGATTTACCACTTCCAAAAAAACCAGATATCCACACGCCCATTTTTTCAGTTGGGACATTGATACTTTTAATAAATGCATCATAAAAATTTATAAAATGCTTATTCAGCTCTTTAGTTACAACATACTCTGACAGCTCTTGTTCTTGATATTCTTCACTATCTACTTTTATAACACCTTGTATATCTCTATCTACTTTTTTATTATAAAAATCTCTTAATTTCATAATGCTTTTCTCCATTAATATTATTCGAATCTGAATGCTCTATAATAATTATTACTTTCTAACCCTTCATTGTTGTTTACAATCTCATTTGTTTTGCCAAAAAGTTTTATTTCCTGCCCTGTATAAACACCAGGATAAAACATAATTAGAGGATTTTTTTCAACCACAGATTGCAAATTATTTAATATAGTATGAGGTCGAACAACTCCATATACGTCTCCAATTCCAGTTAGTATCACTGTCTTATTCTCTTCTTGATGTTCTTTTATATACTTGATTATTTTGTCATTGTTGGAACTTATCTCAAGTGCGTCTCGTATAGCATCATTTGCCTTATCTATACCTTTTTTCTTTTCGTACTCAATAACTTTTTTTAGATATCCTTTTTCTTCAAGTATTTCTATAATTATTTTATAAATATTATATACTTGCACATCATATTTATCATTTATAAAATCATAGATATTTTCTCTTATATAATATTCTTCTTCGGGATCATAATCAAATATCCAAAAGTTTATCTCGCCACCAAGTCCTTCTAATTTATTTATTGTTTTACTCTCTATCATTTGCCTAAGTTTCTGCATTCGTTCTTTTGTTGATTTTATTTTACTCATACAAGTCCTCCTATAGCTTTTGCAAAATTTATGTCCCCTTTGCTATCAAGTAAATCTACAAATGTTGATTTGAGTGATGGTTTGATTATTTTAAATCTATATTTTTCTTTTTTTATTAAATTTGCATCTTGCAATATTTTGAATATTACCTGCTTAAGTTTGTTTTCGGTCGCAATAGTTACATTCTTCAAAGCTTCACTCATCATCATTTTTTCTTGATACCAGTCATCCATATCTTTTTTTTCTATATACTCTAAATCTTCTAGTACTTTTTTCTTATATACTTCAAATATAAAATCTTTAACTAAATTATCTGTTTTCATCACAGCATATAATAAAATATACTTACTAGTGCTTATGTCCTCATAAACGAAATCTTTAAGTATATCCTTTTCCATCAAAAAGGCTAATCTCCTAAAAATCGGAGCATTAACTCTTGCGATAGCCTTCTCTTTTTTATACATTATCAGATTTTCCGCAATATTTCGCTTTTTAAGTGCATCAAAATCTTCTCCATCTAATATATAAGATGCCAAAGTCTTTGTTTCATTATATAGGAAGTTTTCACCCGTTGTTTTTGCACTATAATCAACCATTTTGGATATTTTATCATATCCATAGCTCTTTTACAAGTATAATTTGCAAAATTAGTAAATATTCTCAATAAAATTTGCAAAATTCAATAAAATTATCACAAACATGTAAAATGACAATAAATTAGCTAGGAATATCCTCTCATTTGGTTGATGCAGGCATTTACTAAGTTTACATCTCCTCGCAATCATTTTCCACGTTTTGCAACTTTTTTCAAGGCAATAATTACACATTTTGCAACTTTTTATGCGGCAAATTTTACACATTTTGCAAGTTTTTGTGCCACATATACTTTCATACTTCTCTATATTCTTACACTAATCCTTGCAACATTTAAAAAAAGCCAGGCTTCCCTGCCTTTACTATCCCTAGTTATTTCAAAAATTATTATATTTAGAACATATTATTAAATATACTAACCCCTTAATTAATTTCTTATTGATTTTTATATTTAGTAGCAAATATCTTTAAAATGGATTATAATATACATTATGTTAAATAAAGATATGCTAGCCCTTGGTAGCAACCGTTCTGTCATAAGAGAGCTGTTTGAACAAGGAAAAATTTTAAAAGAAAGGTTTGGAGATGACAATGTTTACGATTTCTCTATAGGAAATCCCAGTGTTGCATGTCCTGATTTAGTAAATGACACAATTATAAACTTAATAAAGTGCGAAAATCCAATAAAACTTCATGGCTACACATCTGCACAAGGTGATAAAAATGTCAGAGAATCTATTTCAAATTATCTAAATAGAACTTACAATGCAAAAACATCTAGTGACTTAATTTATATGACAACCGGTGCCGCAGCTGCTTTATCTATCGCCATAAAAGCTCTTACAGATGGAAATGGTGATAATGAAGCAATAGTTTTTGCACCATTCTTTCCTGAATATAGTGTATTTATTAAAAATTCAAATGCTAAAGTTGTAACTGTTTCTCCTGACATTAATACTTTCTACCCAAATCTTACCGACTTTAAGAATAAAATTAATAAAAATACAAATTTAGTTATTATAAACTCACCTAATAATCCTACAGGCGTTTTATACAAAGAAGATGTTATTAAAGACATTTGCAGTATAGTTTCTAAAAAACAAAAAGAATACAACCATCCAATTTATATAATTTCGGATGAGCCATATAGAGAATTAATATATACTTCTGATTCATACCCATTCATAACTAACTATTACAATAACACAATCGTTACTTACTCATTTTCTAAATCAATGTCTTTACCTGGCGAAAGAATTGGTTATATTCTTGTAAATCCAGATGCAGATAATGCAAATGACATTTATTTTGCTATTTGTGGAGCTGGAAGATCTCTTGGTTATGTATGTGCCACTTCACTTTTCCAATATGTAGTAGAAAAATGTCAAGGCACATATACAGATATCAATTTGTATAAGAAAAATGCAGATATATTAAAGGACGAGCTTAATAAAATTGGATATTCGGTCATAAATCCTGATGGTGCATTTTACTTATTTATCAAATCACCAATCCCTGATGATAATGAATTTTCTAAAAAAGCACTTGATTATAATTTACTTATAGTTCCAAGTGAGAGTTTTGGAATAAAAGGATATATAAGGCTTGCTACATGTGTTAATGAATCACAAATAATATCATCAATTCCAAAATTTCGTGAATTATATAATTATTATATGAAGTAACTATCATATTAAGGAGAATAAAATGAACAACCTAAATGAAACAAGAGAAAAAATAAATGCAATTGATAAGGAGATGGTTAAACTCTTTGAAAAAAGGATGCTCCTTTGCAAAGAAGTTGCAGAGTTTAAAAAAGAAAACTCCCTTCCTATTTTAGACTCTAATAGAGAAGATGCTATTATCAACAATAATCTTTCTCTTATAGTAAACGAGGAATTAAAATCATATTACATAACTTATATTAAGAGTTTTCTAAATATATCTAAAGAGTACCAAAGAAGTATTTTAACAGGACTTAAAATCGCTTATAGTGGTATAGAAGGTGCTTATGGTTACATCGCTGCTAAGAGAATGTATCCTAATTGCCAATTAATATCAAATTCAAATTTCACTAAAGCATTTAAATCTGTTGAAAATGGAATAAATGACAGAGCAGTACTTCCTATAGAAAATTCTTTTGCAGGTGATGTTGGTGAAGTTATGGATTTAATATTTTCAGGAAGTCTATTTATAAATAGAATTTTTGATTTAGAAATAGAACATAACCTCATGGTTAATGTTGGTACTAAACTTGAAGATGTTAAAATAATTGTATCTCACCCACAAGCACTTGCTCAGTGCTCAAAATTTATAGATGAATGTAATGTTGACACCATAGAAGAAGTAAATACGGCATTTGCTGCAAAAAGGCTTAAAGAATCAAAAGACAAAACTATGGCAGTAATTGCTAGTAAAGAAACTGCGGATGCCTATGGTCTTACTATTTTAAAAGAAAAAATTAATAACTCCGGCCTAAACACCACAAGATTTGCAACATTTTCAAGAGTTTTATCAAATTATAAAGATGTGGCTATGTCAAAGAAAAATTTTGTAATTGTATTTACTGTTAAAAATGTTGCTGGTGCACTTGCAAAATGCCTTGATATTATAGGCGCTCATGGCTTTAATATGAGAAATCTAAGAAGTCGTCCTATGAAAGAACTTATGTGGACATATTATTTTTTCTGTGAAATAGAAGGAGACATAGATTCTGTAGATGCACAAAATATGCTTTTAGCACTTAAGACTTTCTGTGACAGACTCAAAATTGTAGGTAACTATACTGTATAATTTAATTGGAGAATATAATGAACGACATTAAAAAAATTCATGTATCACTAATTGAAGCTCAATATGATATTTACATAGGTAGAAATATTTTAAAAGACCTATGTGAATATTGTGACATACAAAATACCAATAAAGATAGAAAAGTGTTAATTATAACCGATGACAATATACCACATTCTTATATTGATACAGTTAAAAATAATTTATCAAACTGCTTTATCTTTACAGTAAACCATGGAGAAGAAAACAAAAATTTTGAGAACTATCAACTTATATTAAAAACTCTTGTTGAAAATGGCTTTAATAGAACTGACTGCATAATCGCAATAGGTGGCGGTATGGTTGGCGACTTATCTGGGATTGTTGCAAGTACCTTCATGAGAGGAATTGATATTTATAATATACCTACGACACTTTTATCTCAGGTTGATTCATCAATAGGTGGTAAAACTGCTATAGATTTTATGAATGTAAAAAATATTGTAGGTAGCTTCTTCCAACCTAAAGCAGTTCTTATAGATGTCGAGACACTTAAAACTTTACCTGATAGACAACTTAAAAATGGTTTAGTTGAATCAATTAAAATGGCAGCAACTTTTGATGAAGAATTTTTTAATTATCTTAACACAAAACCTGACATATTAGAAAATGCTATAGAGATAGTATATAAATCTCTCCTCTTAAAGAAAGATGTCGTTGAAAAAGATGAAAAAGAAAAGAACATAAGAAAAGTTTTGAATTTCGGTCATACAATTGGTCATGCTATTGAAGAAACTATGAATTTACAATTACTTCACGGTGAATGTGTAGGAATTGGTATGTTGTTCTTTTCTAGCGATGAAGTTAAAAACAAAGTTAAAAACTTATTAGATATTTATGGTCTCCCAACTACTTGTGATTTTAACAAAGATAAAGTATTAGAACTTGTTAAATATGATAAAAAAGCAATTGGCGATACTGTATCAACTATCCATGTCAATAAAATTGGTAGTTACGATATAGTGAAAATGACTCTTTCAGAAATTTCTAATTTATTTAATTAATAACTATGGAATACGGATTAATTGGAAAGCCATTAAAACACAGTTTTTCAAAAGAGGTACACACTCTTTTTTCTAATTACAATTATGATATTTGTGAGGTAGAAGAAGATAAGTTAGACTCTTTCATGAAGTATAAAAATTTTAAAGGTATAAATGTCACAATTCCTTACAAGAAAAAAGTAATTCCTTACTTAGATGAAATTGAGGATGATGCAAAGAATATATGTGCCGTTAACACAGTTGTAAATAGTGATAATAAACTTTATGGATACAACACTGATTTTAGGGGAGTAATTGCTACTCTTAAATATTTTAACTGCTTTGATAAAAACTATACTTACCTAATACTTGGTACAGGTGCTACTTCAAATACTATAAAATATTCACTTACATACCTTGGTGCAAAAAACATTAGAAAAGCATATAGAAAAGATTCAAAAATTAAAGGTGATGTACTCTATGAGGACCTTGATAAGTACTGTGATAAAATAAATTTTATAATTAACACTACACCAAACGGAATGTATCCACACATAGATGATAAACAACTTATAGACATAACAAAATTTAAAAACCTAAAAGTTGTATACGATGTAATTTATAATCCATTAAGAACAAGATTATTAATAGAAGCAGAAAAACTAGGTATACTTGCAATATCCGGTCTATATATGCTAGTTTCTCAAGCAAGATTTGCTTATGAATATTTTATAGGTAGTAACAATATTGATGAAAATCTAGTATATAATAACTGTGCAAAGTATTATGACATTTGCTTAAAAAGTAAACAAAACATTGTATTAACAGGTATGCCGACTTGTGGAAAAAGCACAATTGGTAAATTAATAAGTGAAAAGTACGGGTACGAATTTATAGACACAGATACACTTATAGAGAATAGAATAAATATGAAAATATCTGAATTCATAACAAAATTTGGTGAGGAAAAGTTTAGAGATATTGAATCAGATGTTATAAAAGAAGTATACAACAAAAACCACTCTGTCATATCAACCGGTGGTGGTGCCATACTTAAACAAGAAAATGTCGACTACCTAAAACTAAATGGTAAACTATTTTTTATAAATAAACCATTATCAGAACTTATTCCAACTTCTGATAGACCACTAACTAGCAATATAAGCGATTTGTCAAAAAAATATGACGAAAGACTTCCGATTTATAAAAGAACTTCAGATATTGAAGTTAATGGTCAATTAAATAATGATCAAATTATAGAATATATTATTAATAATTAACATGTATTTAAATATACAAAAAATTGAAAAATTAAATGGGACTGTATCTGCACCTCCAAGCAAAAGTTTTGCGCACAGGTATCTAATCGCATCAGCCCTATCAGATAATGAAAGCACCATATCGAATGTTGCATTTAGCGATGACATAATAGCTACTTTAAATTGCTTACATGCATATGGCAAAAAACATTTTAGGGATTTTGAAAATCATAAGGTCACGTTCTCTAAGGAGTCTATTAAAAACGTAAACCCTACTTTTGATTGTAAGGAATCTGGCACTACTCTTCGACTATTTATGCCTATTGCTATGCAAAAATATGAAGAAACAAATTTCATAGGAAGCAGTAGACTTATAGAAAGAGGTGTAAAGATATATGAAGACTTATTTAAATATATTAGATTTTACAAAGACGATTATAGTATAAAATCAAACGGTCTTTTAACATCTTCACGATTTGAACTCCCTGGCAATGTAAGTTCTCAATATATATCAGGTCTACTTTATGCTCTTCCACTTCTTGATTCTGATAGTGAAGTTATCATAACTACCAATCTTGATAGTAAGAATTATGTGCTCATGACTCTTGATGTATTAAAAAATTATAATATAAATGTTGAAACGAACATTTATACAAGCGATACTAACATTTATTTTAAAATACCATCTAATCAAAAATATATTGCAACAGACTATTCTATTGAGGGTGACTATTCAAATGCAGCCTTTCTAGATGCTTTTAACTATTTTGGTAATGATATCAAAATAGAAGGTCTCAATCCTAACTCTTTACAGTCAGATAAGGTTTATAAAGAATATTTTGATAAATTAGCAAACGACTTTTCTGAAATTGATATAAGTAATTGCATAGACCTAGGTCCTATACTTATCACTTTTTCTGCATTAAAAAATGGTGCTAGATTTACTAGCACCAATAGACTTAAAATTAAAGAAAGTGATAGAGGAAATGCAATTGCAACTGAACTTAGAAAATGTAATGCCGATATTAAAATTCTTGATGATGAAATTATAGTATCTAAAACAAATTTATCTAAACCAACAGTTTCTCTTAATACTCACAACGACCACCGCATAGCTATGTCTTTAAGTTTATTATCTACTATATTTAACATAACAATCAATGATTATGAGTGTGTCAACAAAAGTTACCCAAACTATTTTGATGATTTAAAAAACCTTGGCTTAAGTTATTAATTATCCAATCGGTATTATAGTTGGATTTTCTATAATTAAGCTAGCAGCATTTTGTGTGCTATCAAGAGCAGCAACTTTTGAATGTGAGGTTTCTACAAGTACTCCCTCTGTATTAAATGTAAACACAGTATCACCAACAGTTAATTCACCTACATATATACTACCCTTAAGTGCACCAGATTCCATTAAGTAATAAGTCTTTCCATTTACATCATTAAATCCAGTTCTCATATTTCCTTTTTCGTCAAACATATAATAGTAGACTTGTCCCATATAAGGTATAGCTGCAGTTTCATTCATAAGATATGTAAGCGAGCCATCTACAGTTTGAACTAAATATTTCCAGTCATCAGTCTCAGGTTCATAGAACCACATTCCATTATCTTCTTCATTTATCTGAGTTTCAGAAATGATTCTACCATTGCTATCAAATTCATAGAGTATGCCATTTATCTCTATAGTTTGATTCCAAAGCACACCCATATAAATTCCAGATTCCATCAGATAATATTTTGCTTCTTCTACCTTATCGCCTTCAACTACATAACCAGTAGCAAAATCTACTGCAAATTGTTTTGTTGCTCCAGTTGTCTTAACAAATCCAGTCATCATTATACCATCAGCATCAAGACCGAAGAAGTATTCACTGCTTAAGTAATCTATTTTATACATACCATCTCTAATAGAGATTGTTTTTCCACCTTCATTTAAAGTCCATTTTCCATCAAATATTGCTGTACTCATAATAGTTTGTGCTTCTTGCTTCTCTACAGGTATCTCATATCTCCATCTACCTTCGCTGTCAGCTACCCATGAACCTTCTGAAAGTTTAGATTGTATTACATTTTTAATTTCATATTTTGCAGAATTAGGTACATTTGGAGCTTTGCTCTTATCAAGTGTTCCTTTTCCGGCGCCGCTACCACCGCTACTGCCACCGCCGCTATTGCCTTTATTGCCTGATGGTCTCTTATACCAAGTCGCAGTAAGTGTTAAATCTGAATTTACAACTATGTAACTTCCTACATTATAAGTTGCTCCATCGCTTCCTTTCCAATTATCAAATAAATAATTATTTTTGTAGAATGAGCAAGGTGGCGCATTAAATCCTTTGCCTTCATATATCTTAAAGCTAGCCATATTTCCTGAACCACTTCCAGAATTAAATGAAACTGTAAATTCTCTTCTGTCTCTATAATTAGCATAGAGCACTGTTATATTTTTATCAAGATATAAATCAGTACCATTAATTCTGTTATTTCCATCTATATCAGTACTCCAAGCATCAAACATTCTTGTCTCATCAGGCGTTGCAATAGGAGATATTATATTACCTTTCTTGTCTTTTGGTTCACTTGCAGTTCCCTTTATAAAATAAGGTGCATCATAGTAAGCTATAAATGAAAGGTTGTCATAGCCCTTTGGCATCTTTCCATCACGAATCTCTAAAGTTACAACCTGCTCATCATTTAACCACAATGGATAGAGAGTGAAATTTTTTGTATTTCTATTTACTACATCTTTAGTGATGTGATTCTTCACTATCTCTCCACTATAATTCTTCTTATCAATTGGATTAGCAATTTTTGCCTTAGTAAACATACCTGTGTATGTATAGCCATTTCTTGTCTTATCTTCAAATGCTGATAAATCAGAGAATTTTTGGTCATAGCGAATTTCAAATTCTCCAAGATATGGATCAGGAATGCTTGGGTTATAACTCTCTGACTTAGCAAGTTTAACCTTCATCTTATTTCTTGTCCATAGTGCATATAAATCATATACAGCACCAAAATCAGCATCAAAGTTTGCGATTCTTTCGTCTGGTATTATAAGCTCACTATTTTCTTCTTCTAATCTTTCAGCCTCTTCAGGTATATATGACTGAGTCGCCCAACCAATAAATGTGTATCCAGTAAGTTTAAACTTATTCTTACTTAATTTTTGATTGTCTTCTTCAATAAAGCTCTGTGTAGCCATCTCTTCATTTATGATATTATCATAATTTCCAGGAGATACTGGTGTATTCTTATGATAAACGACACTATAAGTTGCTTTTTCCCAATCAGCCTTAAATGTCTTATCAGTAGTGAAATAGTAATAATTATCTCTAAAGAAGTTTCCATCAACTTTATATCCATTAAATACTCTTCTACCAAATGTTGGATTTTCTGGATATCTTATTTCTTCAGCGTAACTTGAAGTTGCTCTTACAATTGATTCACCATTACTATACTTTCCACGACCTGCATCAAAAATCAAATTGTAAATCTCATTTTCAAATCCAGTTCTGAGTAAGATGTCTTTTGTATCATAATCAATATAGAAGTCTTCCATTGAAACTATTTGTCCACTTAGGAAGTTCATCTCTGTTCCGCCTAATTGATATGTATATCCTCTTTCAATCTTACCGATAGGTGCGAAAGTATTTGGTCTTAATACTGTAGTTCCATTATATTTAATCTTTGATAAGCCTACTACCTCATCACCATTTATATATTTGATATTGTAAATATTCTCTTCCCAAACTGCAAAGAGCTTAATGATTTCTCCTACATCTGCAAGTTCACTTACAGTTGCTTTGTCCTCATATACTGGTACTTTTGCTTCTGGCAATATATCCCATCCCTTAAATGTATAACCAAGTTTCTTATAAGTATTTTCTCTTAATTCAAACTCTTCAGTATATCTTCTTAATTCTGATCCCATATCTGAATTATCTGCTTTTCTTCCATCGTAAATTACAGTATATGTTCCTTCTTCATAACTTGCATAAATTGTTTTGTCATTTGCAAAATCAACTTTTTCTCTATCAAAGACTGTAGTCATATCTTCTTCGAGCCATTCTTTTTGTATATAGCCTTTTCTTTCTGCTTTTGGATAAGGAATGTATGAGTCACTTGCTAATGCAACTTTAACCTTCGTACTTCCATTTATAGTACCGCCATTACCATCAAATATCATATTGATTACTTTACTATCTTCAATCCATACAGCATAAAGTGTGATGTCATCACTCTCTAACTCTTTATAGATATAATCAACATAATGCTCATCAAGATATTTTACTCTTGTCTTATCATTTGCAAGAGCCCAACCACTAAATGTGTATCCATTCTTAGTAAATGGGTTTTCTATTAAATTAGTTTTCTTTCCATATGAGTAAGTTGCAACAGTTGTCTCACCAGTAGTAGGGTCTGAACCATCAAGTGTAATTCTAAACTCGTGACCTTTCCATGATGCATAAAGATTAATTACATCTCCATCTTTTCCAGTTAATTCTCTTACTGTCTCACCTTCTTCAAATGACTTTTCTCCTGACCTAGTCTCATCAGTCTTATATGACCACCATTCAAATTCATGTCCATAATATGAGTAAGTATTATTTTCAATAGTGTAGTCCTCTAAGAATTTTAATTCTCTACTTTCTGTTTCTTCATATAAACCATTATTTGAATGATAAACTACTCTATACTCAATTTCTTTCCATATAGCTTCAAGTGTCTTAGTTCCTTCAAATGTACACTTATTTGGAAGAGCAGACAATTCTTCTCCCGTATCTACATCCTTCCAATAATCAAATTTATATCCTCTTCTATAAGTAGTAGGTTGCATTATAACTTCATCTTTTTCAAGATAGATGGTATCTTCAAATATTCCATTTATAGTACCACCATTACCTTTAAGGATAAGAGTAGCAACTATGTCGTCTGTATATTTCCATTTAGCATATAAATCTATTCTTCTTTCAAAGTTTCCGAAATCACTTACAGTAGCAAGGCTCTTATATGCTACAGTTGAAGCAGAAGATAGTGCCCAACCTGTAAATGTGTATAAATCCTTTTCGTACTTGTTTTCTTTAATTTGATATGGCTTGCCGTACTCAACTTTTTTGTCTGCATCCATGCTTCCCTTGGTGTGACCATTACCATGATAGTACACATCATAAGTTTGTCCACTCCACATCGCTTCAAAAGTAACTATGCCATAATCTCTATTTGAAAGTTCAGAAACTACATCGCCTGGTTTATAAGTAGTATTATTATATTTCCAACCAATAAACTTGTAACCTTCATTTTCAAATTCATTTTCTCTTATGGTATATAATTCACCATATGTTGCTACATCAACCCTCATGTAACCATTTCCACCATTGCCATCATATCTAATTAGATATTCGTAATGTCTCCAAGTAGCAATGAGAGTTTTGTTTTCATCATAATTCCATCTATATCCTAGTTTTACTCCGTCAACCATGTAGCCATCAAATACAAATCCTTCTCGTTTTGGCTCCTCAAATACTATGTAGTCACCCACACGAACAGATTTAGTGATTACAGTTCTTCCATCTCTAAACTTACCACCGTTAGCATCAATAGTTGCTTCAAAACTGATTTCATCAAAGTGAGCATAAAGCATAATGATATTTGTATTTAAATCAATGTCAAAGTCATCTGTGCTTACAGATGTTCCAGAACCAAATCTTACTGTATCACCATTTTTATTTATGTACTTCCATCCATTTGCAATTCCATGTGAGCTTGTATATGTGTTGTTTTGTAAATAGATATGTTGACCATATACAATGCTTGAATCATCAACATTTCCATTTCCACCATTTGGCATATATTTTATAGTATATGTTTTTGCTCCCCAGACAGCATATAAATTTGCTCTATCAGTATCAGTAAGTTTTGAAACTGTTGCCTTATCTTTATATACTATTACTCTTCCTTCTTCAAGGTTGTCCCATCCTTTAAACTCATAACCAATCTTTTCAAATTCATTTTCAGAAAGATTAAATTCTTCGCTATAACTATGAGTTTCAGATGGCATATCTCCTCTTGTGTGACCTTTGCCATCATAATAGAGTGTGTAGTTCTTCTCTACCCATTTTGCAAATGCAACTGTAGCCACATTTATTATAGTACCTTCTGGTATATCTACACTGTCTTTATTCATATATCCCACATGATTATTTCCTATCTTCTTAGCAAGATAAGATTTAAATGCAGAACCTTTCTCAACCACAAGACTTGTAGTTCGTTCTCCATTAACAGTACCAGAATTACCATCATAAATTATTGTGATAGCTTTTGATCTTTCAACCCAATTTGCATATACAGTAATTTGTTCAGTTAATTCGCTATCGTATATTTCATCAATTAAATGTCTATTAAAGAATTTTGCTGTGCGACTAGTGTTATCAACTACCCATCCACCGAATACATAACCATTTCTTGAGAAGTAATTATCTTTAAGTCTCTCATCACTTCCATATGTATAACTTTCAGTAGATATACCACCAGCAGTTGCTCCATTACCTTCATACCTAATTTCTATAGTCTTTCCAACCCATTTAGCATAGAGGTCTATGATTTCATTTTCAGTTATGCCTCTTACTATTTCATTTTCAGTGTAATAAATATCTGAGTAACCACCTCTATCAGTAGTCCACTTATCAAAATTATAACCTTGTCTATCCCATATGTTAGTCATAATTTCAAATGACTCATTATAGAATACTGATTTAGTAGCAACCTTATTTTCTCCATTATTTGAGTGGTAAACTACATCATATTTTATTTCTTCCCAGTTAGCTTTTATGTAAATAGTGCCTTTAAAGTTACACTCATTAGGGAATGAATAACTTCTACCGTCCATAGTAGTAAATCCAGTAAATCTATATCCTCTTCTATATACACTTGGTGGATTTATAGTTTGTCTATCTTGTAAATACATAGTAAACTTTGATACACCATTAATAGAACCGCCGTTACCATCTATTTCAATCATGGCAGCAACTAATTTCTTGTCTATCCATCTTGCGAATATATGCTTATTTGCTTCATAAGGTTCAGCCGCACTAATTGTAGCCATATCGCCATATACTACATCACTTATAGGAGATTTTGACCAACCCATAAAGTAGTGATCTGGTTTTTCATAAACGTTTTCTTTTAACCTATGGTCTTTACCATATACTATTCCTGTCTCATCTGGCATAGTTCCATAAATACTGTCATTTTTATCATATTTAATTGAATAAGTTCTTGGGCCCCACTTAGCAACAAGTGTAATCTCTTCGCCATTTTTAGATGTAAGATTTTTTACAGCTGCTTTATTTGCAATTATTTCATTTCTATATTTCCATCCATTAAATTCAAATCCAGTTTTTGCAAATAAATTATCAGGCAAGTTCTTTTCTTCATCGTAGTTCAATTCAAATACAGACATCGCAACACCGTTATCTGCACCATTGCCATCAAATTTAATCTTGTAGTTAATTGCTGACCAACTAGCGATTAGATTTTTACTACTATGATATGGCCAATAACTACCAACTTTCTCATTTCCTGCATAGTAGCCTTCAAAGTTGTAACCAGTTCTAATTGGCTCTTCAAATGATACCATTTCATTATATCTTACAGAATTTACTATTTCTGTTCTGCCATCTCTAAACTTACCACCATTTGAATTTAATGTAACTTCGTAATCTGGTTCATCATAATGAGCTATCAAATTTACTACTTCAGTATCATAATCTATTTCAATGTTAGATATGTCTATTACAATTCCAGATTCAAATCTAACAACTGTTCCATCTTTTTTAATGTATTCCCAACCATTAGAGTTAAAGCCTTCTTTTACAAATGAGTTATGTGCAATTATATTTTGTCTATCATAGATAAATGAAGTACTTGCCACAGTTCCATCTCCACCATTGCTATCATATGCTATAGTATATGTTTTTGGATACCATACTGCGTAAACTTTTTTGCTATCATTCTCAGTAAGTTTTGAAACTGTTGCCTTATCTACATAAGTAATAGTTTGAGCCATCTCATCAACATCCCAACCAACAAAACTGTAACCGAGTTTTTCAAATTTATTTTCGTCTAAATTAAACTCTTCAAAATATCTTACATGCTTATTAGACATGCTTCCGCGAGTATTTCTATTTCCATCATAGAGAACATCATATTCCTTCTCTTGCCACTTAGCATATGCAATAGTAGAAATATTAATAGCTTGTGACTCTACAAAATCAACATTAGCTTCATTTACATATCCTGTATGTCTATATCCTTTTCTTACAGCTTCATATGATTTGAATGGCGAACCGGCTTTTATAATAAGTTTAGTTCTCTTCTCGCCATTTACTAAACCTTCATTTCCATCATAAACTATAAATATTGCTTCATTTGACAATACCCAATTAGCATAGAGTGTAACTCTGTCGGCATTTTCGGTTAATATTATATTATCAATTAAATTTCTATTAAAGTATTTAGTCACAGTTTGAGTTGGGTCAGTTACCCATCCACCGAACTCATAGCCGTCTTTTCTATAATAATTAATACGGAGTCTATCACCTGCTCCAAATGTGTAACTAGCACTAGCCATCTTTCCAAATGTGCTACCATTACCATCATAGATTACTTCAATAGTTTTGCCCTTCCATATAGCATAAATGTTTACTACATCACCATCTTTATAAGATAATTGTTTTACACTTTGTCCCTCATTTAACACATCACCATAATACAAATCAAGCGACCAATGACTAAACTCATATCCTGGTCGAGTCCACTCATTAGTTTTAAGCGTAAATTCTTCGTTAAATAAAACTGATACAGTTGAAATTCTTCCTGTCTCGTCATTTGACCTATATGCAACTATATATTTTAATTCTTCCCAATTAGCAAATATCTCTATCTCGCCTTTAAAGTCGCATACTTCTGGGAATTCAAATTCAACACCATCTGATGTGGTCCACTTTGTAAATTTGTATCCTAATCTACTTGCTATTGGTGCGATTATAGGCTGTCTATCTTTTAAGTACATAGTATATGTAGATACACCATTTACAGAACCTTGATTACCATGCATTATAATCTTAGCTGCTACTGATTTACTTGCAATCCAGTCAGCATATAAGTTTTTATTCTCTTCGTATGATTCAAGGAAACTAATAGTTGCCATATCACCATATATTACATTACCATCTTTTACCTTTGACCAACCAGTAAATATATATTCTGACTTACTATATTTGTTTTCTTTTAATCTATAATCAACACCATATGGCACTCCTATGTCACTATTCATTACACCACTGGTGTTTCCATTACCATCATAAATTATGTTGTATGTCTTTGGTTTAAAGTTAGCTATAAGAGTTACTTTATCTTCATCAACATTGGTAAGATTTTTAACAACTTCTTCATCAGCAAAACTTCTTGTAGCAAGAATCCACTTATCGAAATCATATCCTTCTTTTGTAAATTCATTTTTAATAAGCGCTTTCTCTTCATCATAAGTCATATTAAGACTTGGCATAGGTTTGTTTTGACCTTTGGCACTAAATGAAACTGTATAATTAATAGCTGACCAAGTTGCACGGAATTTTTTGTTTTCACTAAATGTCCATATCGTATCTTCATATAAAGAACCAGACATTTCATATCCTATGAAGTTATAACCTTCTTTTCTTGGCTCTTCAAATGCAACAGGCTCACCTTCAGTCATCCAGATGGTTTTACTTGTTGTTCCATCATCAAATACACCACCATTAGCATCTAAAGTCGCACCCATCTTTCTTTCATTAAAGTTAGCATAAAGTGTTATATATTCTGTATCATCATCAATATCAAATAATAAACTATTTACAGCTTGATTACTGCTATAGAAAATATCTGCATTACCTTTTTTATAAATCCAACCCTTAGATTCTTTTCCGCTATAAGTGAATTTATTCTCTGCAAGATATGCATCTTTTCCATATATAAATGATGTAGTAGCAACTATTCCATATCCACCATTTGGATTATAAACTATCTTATATTCCTTACCGCTCCATACTGCATATAAGTTTCTAGTTTCTCCAACATCAGCAAGTTTACTTACAGTTGCTCTATCAACATAAACTATATTTCTACCAGTTCTAGATAAATCCCAACCATCGAATTTATATCCTAGTCTTCTATATACATTTTCAGTTAATCTAAACTCAAGCGAATAAGGTCTATCTTCAGTAGACATAACTAAATTAGTTGCACCCATTCCCTTATAAGACAATTTATATAAACCTTCATCCCAAGAAGCATATAATGAAATGTCTTCTTTAAAGTCTACATAAATATCGCCTACAGGTGCACCTTCTTTATTCCAATTACCAAATGTGTATCCTTCTCTTATTGCTCTTGGATGTCTTGATACAGTACTTCCACTAGCTACTGGAACTATAGCAACTGATCTGCCATTTACAATACCACCATTTGCATCATAAACTATGTATCTCACAAGTTCATTTGATAACCACACTGCATAAAGTGTTATATCATCTTCATCCATAGTGATGTAATCTACAAATTCGCCGTCATAGTAGTCAGCAGTAGTAGCATTTTCATCTCTACTCCAGCCCAAGAATGTATAGTCGTCTTTTTCATAAGTATTTAATTCAAGGAACTCGTTATTCTTATTCTTGTATGAGCGAGAGCTCATATGTCCTCTACTCTCTCCATTACCTATATATGTAATATTTACTTTATGGTTTTCATATACAGCATAAAGAGTTATTTCTTTATCTTCTGTAAGTCCATTTACTGTCTCACCTTCTACATATTGAGGATATGTTGCAAGGTCATCTTCACTCCAACCAATAAATGTATATCCTTCATTTTCAAATAGTTTTCCAGATATAACTATGTTGTCAGTGTATTTTATATTACTTATAGTAGATATTTCATCTGTTTTAGTGTTAGAATGATATTTTAAATCATAGATTACTTCTTCCCACTCTACTTTAATTCTCTTGTTGCCCATAAAGTCCATAGTCTTTGGCATAAAGTAATCAATCTCTGTGCCATCATCATTTACTTCTTTGTAACCGGAAACTCTATATCCTTTTCTTTCAAATGTAGGAAGTTCTATGGTATCTCCATACTCACCATATAATTTATACTCACTTACACCATTTACAAGTCCACCATTTCCATCAATAGTAAGTATTCCTGTATATTCAGTTACAAAATACCAAACTGCATATAAATCAATTCTATCTAAATATTTCCTTGGGTTAAATAATGCAGTATCGCCATACATTACAAATTTTGAGTTAGGGTCAGTGTTCCAACCTATAAATGTATAATCTGTCTTTTCAAATTTATTTGCAGTCAATTTTTTAGCAGTACCAAATACCATATCATCAGCATCCATAGTGCCGCTTGTGTTCCCATTGCCACTATAATATACCTTGTATTCATTTGGGTCCCAGTCAGCTTTAAATGTAATTACAGTTCCCGGAACTATAGTTAAATTAGATATGCTTGCAGTATCTGCATAAGTTTTTCCGTCATATGTCCAATAATTAAATTTATATCCGTCCTTTTTAAACTTGTTCTCTTTAAGGGTTATCTCTTGACCATAGCAAATTGTTTCAGAAAGCATAGATGTATCTCTATCATTATCTGAACCATTTCCATCATATCTTATTGTGTAACTTATAGGTGACCAATTTGCATATAAAGTTCTATCTCCTTCATATATCCAAGTCTTTTCATCAAATATCGCACCATCTACTGACTCTAATGTGTAGTAGTTAAATATGTAACCATCTCTCTTTGGCTCTTCAAATGATACAGTGCCATTTTCATCTATAGAAACAACTTTTATCTCTTGATTGTTAGAATAGAATTTTCCACCATTAGCATTAAGTTTTGCCTTATGAGCAGTTAGTTTCCATACTGCATATAAGTTTACTGTGCTTCTTGATGCAAGATTAGAAATGGTTGCTCTGTCTGCAAAATCAATTAAGTTACTCTTTATATATGCCTCACTAAAAGTACAGATTGAAAGTGCATTATAATTCCAACCCATAAACTTAGCACCGACAGTTCTATAGTCTGTTTCTGGTAAAGTAGCAATCGTATCTGTCTCGACAAATATATCTTCCATGCTACCAATTACTGGGAATGTCTCACCTTCATATACAGGCACATTCTTATCAAAATGAACTGTATATCCTATATCAAACATATATATTTCATTTTCTTTATTTTTAAGTATGCCTTTTTTGCTATCTATAAATTTATCATAGATAAATATTTCTTTATATTTTGTGTGGTCATAAGATGTGTTCTCATTCCAGTTTTTAATTACAGTGTGTGGCTTTTCTAATTCTTCGCCATAATACATACCGTTTATTATGCTTGATGTGCTAAATTTAGTTCCTTCATATTGTATAAATAATGGTGTAGTACCATCATCAGAAGTATAAAGTTCGTATACATGTTGATTCTTCTTGTCTGACAATACATTTCCATCATCAGTATAAGATTTATTATTATTTATTACTAAGCTACCACTTGATATATATATGCTCTTTTTCTTTGGCATATAGAGAGCAGCAAGTACCCCATCGCCATCACCAGATGCTTTTATGAATTTATTGTTTTCAATAATGAGATTTCCTCTAAGTGAGATGTCGTCATTTTTAGACATCAAAATATACTGAGGATTTCCATCAATTGCAGACTTTCTTGTGATAAAGTTATTTAAAATCTCAAGTGTAGAATCAGTTGCTATGTTAAGTTTAGCTGCATCTAATTCTATGATGTTTGATCCCTCAGTTATTGAAGCACTACTTATGATAGTTTTGCCATCAATTACATTAAGTGAACCAGTATCAAAGTGAATAAATGAGTTGTTGTGTGAATCACCACCAACTTCTATTATCTTATTATGACCTAGCAAATCTATAGTTACTTCTTGTCCATCTATAAATCTATTTCTATAAGTATATACATTTTCAAATGTTACATCTTTTAATGTTGCTTTTGCACCTTCTGCATTTATTGAAATCATCTCTGAGTTCTTATTAGCAGTATTTTGATTTCTCATCAAAGTATCTTCTAATATAAGTGTTGATGCATTTACTATATTCATAAAGCTTCTATTTGCAAGTGCAACTGCATCGTGTTTTATAAACTCTACATTATAAATGTATGTTTGCTTTGCAGTAGTAGAAGATTGACTGAATATACTTCTTGCTTCAAGCTCAATGTTTTTACCAAGTTCTTCAAACTCACGACCATATATGTCAAATGACATATTGTTAAATAAGTACTCATAGTTTCCACCAAGATGAGATTTTTCATTTTGGCAGTTAGATATAGTTACTTTAAATCTTGAGTCGGCAAAATTAGCCACCATATTATAACCATTTAAGCATATATATGCATCTTTATTAAATAGTAATGGTGTCTCTCCAAAGTCAAGATTTTCTGATAGTGAGAAGTAATAACTATCATCAGCATTTACAAATTCTTCAAATTTCTCTCTTGTAAGATTTAGAGGCAAGTCCTTATATAGATAAGCCGTGTCATGAGTATTTACCATATAAGTATGAGTACATTCACTGTCTGTACTTATTCCACACACCTTATGTATGTGTGCCACTTTCTCAAATCTTCCATAAAGTATCA
Source organism: Isotricha prostoma (assembly GCA_023807205.1). Lineage (NCBI taxonomy): Eukaryota > Ciliophora > Litostomatea > Vestibuliferida > Isotrichidae > Isotricha > Isotricha prostoma. The sequence continues at coordinate 60,019 of JAJMZS010002953.1, read as the reverse complement.
TATCTTCTGTAACTACATCTACAGAGAAATTCCATTTTGTCTGATGAGTGCTATCTTTATACCAAGATTCAAACACATATCCTTTTGGTGCACTTGGTGTTGCCGGTACTTTTATCTTACCATCTTTTATAATTGTCTGAGTTGCTACTGCATATTTATCTTCTATAATAAACTCAACTTTATAACCAACATTAACAGTAAGGTTATCTCCATCCATAACTATAGTCAATTCATTATTAACTGATCTATTAGCTATAAATGTATCATAACCACTATATACATATTCAGCAGTAATAGAATTGAAGTCATCTATTATGTGACCATAACCAAGATTATGAGCAAATGCAACTTGACCTATCTTGTTATCTTTTCTAAATTTTGTATTTGTTTGTTGTCTAAACATAGGTGTGAAGTAATTATTTGCATCACTATATATAGATATTACTTCATGGTTTCTATATGTGTTGATATCAGCTTCTGTTTCTCCATCATCAACATAAGATTTATTATCACTTATTTCAATTAAACCATTTCCTACTGTTACAGTATTTACTCTTACATTTATGACAGAAATCTTTCCTTGGTTATTTGTAGTAGTGCAATTTACATATTTATTATTTGTGATTTGTATATCGCCTAGCAACTGATAAGTTCCTGTATTATCTGCAAAGTTAATTAATCCAAATGATGAATTTTCAGATGGTCTCTTTAATGTATTGCCATCAATAATTAATTTAGAACCTTCTTTAGTAGTAAACTCGCCTGGCATACTGTTTCTCATATGCATATAGATAAATGAATCTACAAGCGATAAATTCTTATTACCATAAATTACTGTTTCACCATCTTCAAGTATAAACTTACCACCCCAGATATTGATGAATCCCATATATCCAGCATATATTTGTGGTTCTAGACAATAATCATTATCATTAAAATAGTTTTTACCTTTAAGTATCAATACATTAGGCTCATCAGGACTTCCGTGAATTAAATCTATAAATGCCCTCTTTACATTTCTAATCTTTGTAGCTGTCACATTTTTAAATTCTATATGGTTATAATTTTCACTAGTTAAGAAACTTGACACGCCATCAAATGTATCAAATACTGTATTTTCCATATATACTTTAGCTTTGTTAGTTAACGTGATGATTGCAGATTGATTACTATCGCTAAAGTCACTCTTTGTAAATGTAACATTATTAGTTATGAATTTCTTATTGGAAGTTGTTTGAGTATATACTTCATTACTATTAACCACTAAATTATTGTTATTGCCATAGATTTCAACATTTATATCAGTAAATAAAGTTTCAGCACTTTCATTATTTAATACACTTATTTTCTCTTCACTACAATTAGTTATATAAAGCGTTTCATTGTTTTGTGATTTAAATATTACATTTTTAGCATTATATCCATTTAAGCATAAATACAAATCGTTTTTAATCACTACTTCTTTTAATGTATCAAATACAAGTGGCGAAGATAAATAATATTTACCTCCGCTTGCAAGTTTTTCTATTATTTGTTCTTCAGTCAAATCTTCTTTTATAAATTCTAAATATCTATATGTCTCACTATGAGTTGAAGTCAAAGTATGATTGCAAAGTGAATTAGATGCGACACCACAAATCTTATGCCAGTGTTCTATGAACTTACCATAAAGCACAGTTTCTTTTTCTACAGTATCTACATCAAAAGACCAAGTATTTTCATACTTTACATCTTTATACCAGTCAATAAAATCTCCTCCAAGAGGTGAACTTGGAGTAGCTGGTTTTTCAGCTTTACCGCCTTTTATTATTGATTGAGTGGCACTAATATATGCCATCTCTTCAAATTTAAATTCTACATCATATCCTTCGTTTACAAGGACACTTTCTTTATCTTTTACTATCTTAAGTGATGATTGCTTATAAGTATCTGCATTAAATGATAATCTATAGCTATCATATTTTTCTGTGTTCTCTTTTGTCCAGCTATCAATTATTCTTCCATAACCAGTATCACCAGCAAATGCAATACCACCTACTTTTAAATTCTTGTTGTACTTTTGTCCATCTTTAATCTTTAATATTGCTGTGTCATTATCACTATTTTCTGAATAGATGTCATAAATATGAGATGTACCTGTCTTATTATTGTCATATATAGCTAAACTACTTGATGAGATATTAATATGTGATTTTCCACCAAGTCTAATTGCAGATGCTATATAATCTCCAGAACCTTGCATGACACTTGTATTATTTGTTATGTTTAATAAGCAAGATACTAAATTAAATTCATTCTCAGCATTCTTTATGTATACTATAGATGAGTTAGCTGAGTTTACTTTTAATTTGTTATTATTAAATCTGACATTTGATTCAAATTTTACATTAGAATCATTTGACAATACATATTTACTTACTTCGTTACCATCAAACGAAACATTTGATAATAATGTATCATTTCCTTCTATATCTATAAGAGAATGTCCATTTACTTTATATCCCGATACACTTACACTTGCTAGTATAAATACATTGCTATTAGTTCCTTTAACAACCACTACATCAGAGTTAGATTCTGCTCCACTTGTAACAGGTGCAAACGAAGCATTGTAATGTCTATGATCCTTCTTATCTGAATTAATTAGCTTGTTTGATTTTACATATATAGTTGATACACCACCTATAATATCGGTATCAACATTTTCAAATGTAAAGTCGTCATTTGTATTAGATACAATAGAGCCTGTAGCTATTTGGCAATTAGTAATAGTCACTTTTATATTTTCTTCACTTGTTTTAAAGTTAATATTCTTAATAGTATGACCATTTAAGCAAAGTACAAACGAACCTTTAAGTTCTGCAATGGTTGCTACATCCAAATCTTCATATAGATAATATGCACCCTTATTTGGGAAGCCTTCATTTCTTAGTACTCTTCTTGAAAGTTTTCTAAACTTACTAAACTCATGGCTTCCAACTATATCATGTTCACATACAGAATCAGTTGATATACCACAATATTTATGAATATGCACTTCATCATATCCTGCATAAAGCATTATATTGTCAGATATTTCATCAAGTTCAAAATCCCATATGTATTGTAAATCTTCTTCTTTAAACCAACCATCAAATCCCTCATACCCTTCAGGGACTTCTGGGTCTTCTGGTTCTTTTGGTCTTTGGTAAACAAGCACTGATTGAGTTGCTATAGGTTTTCCAAAATTCATAAATACAACATTATAATATCTAATCTTTGTAAAGTAACCTATATTTCCATCATCAATTTTTGCATATAATATACCTGTGTTACCATTGGTAAACTTTGTTCCCTTGCCACCAATAAGATTTGTATCATTGGTAAACATATTAGTGCCATTTGTATTATCATAAGATGTTAAATCAAAATCTTCATTAATATAAATTCTCTTAAGACTTGTCATGTCGCTAAACATATTAGAGAACTTTTTAACTTTCTTTGTGTTAAAATCATCAAGATATAAGTATTCTATACTCTTCATGTTTGAGAACATGTAAGTCATATCAGTAACTCTATCTGTCTTTATATTTGATAAATCAATATCTTTTAAGCTTTCCATGTTGGCAAACATATATGACATACTTATAGTCTCACTAGTATCAAGTGCTGCTATATTTTCAAATTCTTTTACACTGCTAAATCTTCCATCAGCACCACTACTATTATTAAACAAGTGATTACTATTAGCAGCAGCAAATACTTTTCTACCACCACCTGTTGGTATATAAATTATAGCTGTAGTGTTGTCTACTATTCCGTATAAGCCATTACTATTTTCTATTACCCAAGAAGGTGCATTTGGACTTGCCTTATCAATAGCGCTTACAAAAGAAATAGTTGAAATCTCTCTTGCATATTTATCACCTCTCTTTTGAGTAGCAGATGTTCCGTACCAGTTAGGTGGCAAAATATATTTTTTTGTAAAGTAACCTTTCTTAGATGCTCCTAAATCTATCCTTGCAAATTCTTTATTTATATTTCCGCTTTCGTATATAGTTCCAGCTCCACCCACTAATTTAGTAGATGCATTAAACATATTTACACTAATAGTAACTTTGTCAAAATTTAGTTCATTTACAACATATATGCTTTCTAGTTCAATACAAGATGCAAACATATAACTTGTATTAGTTACATTTTGTGTCTCAAATGAATAAATATCAAAGTTTTTAATCTTCCTACAGTTATTAAACATGTAAGACATATTGGTTACTTCTCTTGTATCAAAGTTTTTAAGATTAAGTTCCTCAAGACTGCTACACTGATTAAACATGTAACTCATATTAGTAACATTTCTTGTATCGAAATTACTTATGTCTATATTATTTATTGAAGTACAGTATCCAAACATATAAGACATATTTTCAGAATAGATAGTTTGTAAATATTCAATGTTTTTTATAGTAGTAAGCTTATCAAATCTTCCACCTTCTTCTGGTGAACTAAATAAGTAAGAAGAGTCTTCTGAAGTAAATACTGTTCGTCCACCACCTTTTGGTATAAATATAATTACTTCATCTCCATTTAAATATGCTTTAAGACCATTACTATTAATCATTTCCCAGTTTTGGGCATATGTTGGTGTGTTACTATCAAGTGCTGACACAAATGATATAGTAGAAATCTCATTAGCATACTTACCATATGTAAGTCCTTCGTACCAATTCTTGTTAATTATGTACTTTGCAGTGAAATATCCTTCTTCAGTTGATCCCATATCGATTTTAGCCATCGTATGAGTTCTCTTACTTGTATTATATGCTGTACCACTTGCTCCTACAAGTTTAGTATTGTTTGTAAATAAGTTTTTGGTGCCAAGTAAGTTTTGAGTGTTAAAATTTTCATCAACATATATAGCTATAAGTTCACTACAATTACCAAACATTTCCTCCATAGTATTTACATATCTTGTATCAAAACTACTTACATCCAAATATTTTAATTTAGACATATTATAGAAGAAATGATTCATATATACTGCAACTCGTGTATCAAATCTGATCAAATTAATTCTATCTATAGTACTTAAGCCATCAAAGAAGTGCGACATATCAACTGCATCCTTTGTGCTTAAGCTTTGCATATTGTAAAATCTTTTAAGTGATGTAAATTTATAATCACTTACTGTGCTACTAAATAAATATGAGCTATCAGGTGATGCAAATATCTTCTTTCCGCCGCCTTTTGGTATAGAAATATATACTTGATTATTTTTCAAGTATGCCATTACACCATTTGTTTTTGGCAACTCCCAAGAAGCTTCTGCATTACTTGGTGTAGTGTGTTCGATACTATTTATAAATGTGATGGTTTCTACACTTTTTGCTTTTACACCAGCTCTCTCAACACCGCCATACCAGTTTGGATTTATATAATGCTTTCTAGTAAAGTATCCTTTATTGCTTCCACCCATGTCTATCTTCGCATATGTTTTTGTTATATTGGCATTTGAAAATACAGTTCCAGATCCACCAACAAGATTGTTACAGCCTGTAAACATAGCTGCACTTGGAAGTCCGATTTCACTTTCACTACTTAGTTTTAAATCACTCTCAACATATATAGTAGTAAGTTCTTGGTCTCCCATAAACATACTTGTGAAGTTGGTAACATTTTGTGTATCAAAAGTACTTAAATCAATTTCCTTGACATTTATACAGTCTTGAAGCATAAACTTCATATCAGTAACATCCCTAGTATCAAATGCTGATAAATCTATCTCTTTAACTGTCTGACAACCTCCAAACATATAAGACATATTTGTTGCTCTGCTTGTGTCTAACATTCTTAAATATAACTCTTTTATATTTTTTAGATTACAGAACATATATGACATGTCATAACTATGCTCGGTCCTTAAAACATCTAAGTTTTCTATCTCGCTTACATAACTAAACTGTGCAGATACATTTACATGGCTAAATAAATATGCACTATTCTCTTCTGTATATAAATTGTATCCTCCACCTTTTGGTATAAGTATTGTTACCTCTTCACCATCTATATAACAAGTCGTTCCGTTACCGATAACCCAAGAATTGGTGTTACTTGGTGTACCAATATCAATCCAACTTTTAATACTTATTTTTGCTATTTGTGAAGCATACTTTCCACCCCTAATTCCTTCTCCATACCACTCAGGACTTATAGTATATCGTTTTGATAAGTATCCTTCTTTTCCAGAACCACCATCAACTATTAGCATCTTATAATCTGTCTTTTGTGTACTATGTTTGGTTCCGGCACCACCAACTATATTTGAAACATTTCTAAATATATTATTTCCACTTGTTGGGTAGAGATTGTCTAATCTAAAATCATTATCAACATATATGGCTTTAAGTTCACTACAACCATCAAAAAGTGATGTCATATGTTGTACATATCTTGTATCAAATGAAGAAAGATTCAAACTACCAATCCTTGTCATCTCTGCAAACATATAACTCATATTATAAGCATAGTATGTATCAAATGATAATAAATTAATATATGACAATTTTTTATTACCATAAAACATATATGACAAATCACTCGCATAATGAGTATCGAATTTTTCTAAATCAAGCGAAGTTAGAGAGTTAGTATTATAAAAACATCTTGAAAGGCTTACACAATCTCTCGTTCTAAGCATATTTAAATTTTCTATTTGCTTTAAGCTGCTAAATACACCATTAGTATTTGTACTACTAAATAAATTAGTAGAATCTGACGCAGCAAAAATTGTACTTTTTCCATTTTTTGGTATTAATATAGTTACTTCGGTGCCTTTTACATAGCCCATAACACCATTGCTATCAGGGAGTTCCCACGATGCATCGAAATCACTTGGTGTCGCAAAACTTCTGGCTGACTGTATGCTGATTTTTGTTATATCTTTTGCATATTTTCCGCCTCTCTGGCTTGTACCATACCAACCGGGGCTTAAAAAATACTTTTGTGTAAATGCTCCTGGAACACCTTCTCTATCTACTCGGTAAAAATCGTGTTGATCTAATTCTGCTGCCTTTGTTCCGTTACCACCTTCAAGTAAATTTGAATTAGGGGCATAAGCAGATTGCCCATTATATACATTCCAATCCTTATCTGAATAAATAGTTTTTAGGTTTTCACTACCACCAAATATAGTAGATATGTCACTTTCGTCATTAATAGCAAAAGCTGACACATCCACTTCTTCTAACAAATCACAGTAGACGAATATTTTGTGTATATTATTACTATTTACTTCCCAATTTGAAATGTCAACTCTTTTAAGTGCTCGGCAGAAAGCAAACATGTCACTAAAGTCTTCTACATTTGACACATCAAAATTGCCACAGTTAATGCTCTCAAGTTTCAAATTATAATAAAACATTTTTTTCATATTTTTTGTAAGTTTGGTATCTATTATTTCTAGTCCGACTATTTCAGTTATGTTATTAAAGCCACTAAACGCTTCTTGAGCATTTTCAGGAGTGTACATTCTTGTTCCGTAACCCTTAGGCAAGTAAATTTTTGCAATTTTTCTGTCTTCTACATAGTATTTTGCTCCATTTAATTTTAATGATTCAGTAAAATCAGCGGTCAATTTCTCATCAATATCATATTGGGTATAGAATTCAAGTCTTTCATAAAACATTTGGTCAGCACCAGAATTATCTGGGAAACAATTTTTGTCAAAACAAGCAAATTTGCTGTAATAACCTCTCTTTTCATCTAAATCAATACAAGCATAATTAATATTTATTTTGCTTGAATCATATTTAAACCCTGAACCACCTACAAGTTTAGAGCACCCTAGAAACATATTCGAGCTTGAATTTACTTTTGGATAATTTACTTCACCCATCATATGTATTGATTCCAATTTACTACAATTGTTATACATATATGATGTGTTTGTTGCGTTTGAAGTGTCAATCCAATCAAAAATAATATCAGTGATCTCTGAGCAGCCGCTAAACATATATGACATGTTTTGAATCTTGTTATCAACAATAACAGGAAATGATATATAAACAAGAGATGATACATTTGAAAACATATATGACACATCTGTAGTGTTTTTAAAACTGAAATTTGATATATCAATTTTTCTTATTTTAGACATGCCACTAAACATATATGACATGTTAGTAGTATCATATGTTAACAATCTATTTAAATCAATAGACTCAAGGCTTGAAAACTTACCATTTGAAGCGGAACTGCTAAATAGATAGCTTGAATTCTGTGCAGCAAATATGTATTGAGAATAATCTGGAATATAAATATAAGCATCGTTGCCCTTCACATATCCTTTTAAACCACCACTATTAGCTATATCCCAAGTTGCATCCGGGTTTTCTGGTGCCCCATCTTCTATATTTATAATTTTTATGCTTTTTATATCTTTTGCATATTTCCCACCTCTTTGGCTTGTGCCATACCAACCTGGTGGAAGGGTGTACTTATCTTGTACTGATGTCAACTTACCCTCCCTCTCTGGTGTGTCTAAAAGTGCTGCTGCTTCTAACTCTTTATCATAATATCCATGATATGGTGCTTTTATTTTTTTTTGTGTGTTAAAATAATAACTACCATCTGTTGAATTATACCAATCATGATATGCATAAATTGCTTTCACGTTTGTAAGATTATAAAACATTGCGCTTGTTCCCTGCGGTACATTTTCAATTGAATTAAAATCCGGCAAATGTAAATATTCTAAGTCCTCACAGTCCCTAAACATTGAGTTCATATTTTCAACTTTACCTTTTTTAAGTCCCCTTAAATCCATTTTTTTAATACCGCATTTGGAAAACATATTGTCCATGGTGGTACATCTACTTGTATCAAATCCTGTTATATCTATTTCTTGAAGCTTTGAACAACGATTAAACATACTTTGCATACTTTTTGTATATTTAGTGTCTAGATATTTAATCCCCATTATTGCTTTTAACTCTTTACAACTATCAAAAAGACTTGAAGCGTCAAATGCTAAAAACAGTTTTTTGTTTGCTGTTTTAGGTAAATATATTATTGTTTCTAATATATTCTTTGATACAATATATTTATATCTATCGCCCCCATCTATTAATCCCGTAGTTGGTTCAGCTATATCATCATGGGAACAAATTCTAATACATTGTGTGTTAGTAAATTCAAATTTGCTTGCACACACTCTCTCTAACACACAATATAAAGTAAAGTAGCCTTTTTTACTACTACCACCATCCAAGATTGCCATATTTACATCATTTGAGTTGCTGCTACTATAGCTTGTTCCGAGTGGTCCTTTTAAATTAGTACACCCAGTAAATGTATTTACCCCTTCGCAGTCTGTGTCTTGATAAAAATCTCTAAATGAGTATATTGTTTTTAGTGATTTACAATTATAAAACGTTTCATTCATCCTGACTTTTGATGTTTCTTTTTCTTTAACACAAGCTAGAACTATTTCTTCTAATTTTTCACAATTTTTAAAGGTACCATCAAATTCTGTGGTTCTTATTGTAAAACTTGTAAGATAAATCTTCTCTAAATTCTTGCAGCCATTACACATATTTTCTATACTTGTTATGTATGGATTTTCTGAAGCAGAATTTATTGGAACAAGCGGACTATCAAAATCAATTTCTGTAAGACTCTCACAACCCTCAAACATACTAGCTACTTTCATTCCATAGTTTTTTATTCCAAATTGTGACAAATCAACTGATTTTAACGACTTGCAGCCCTTAAACATACCTTCACAATTAGTAACTCGAATATCATCCACTTTACCAGATGTGAATGTTTTAAAAATAGACTTTGTGCTGCCTATTTCCACTAAACTTTTAAATTGACCTCTTTCGCTCTTCTCACTACTAAAAAAATATGAATAATTGTCACTATAAAAAATATATTCTCCCCCACCTTTTGGTATGTGTATAGTACATTCTGTTCCATTTATAGAACCAATAAGACCTGTATTAAGCGTCCATGTTCCTGTACTTGGTATTGGTGTATTGTAATCAGCAAAAGTTACCTTCGTTATCTCATCGGCATATTTTCCTGCATGCTGTTCATCACCAAACCATGGTTTTTTCAGTGTATACATTTTTGTTAATAAGCCTCTTGATTCTTCTCCTAGATCTATACGAGCAAGGAACTCTGTTGAACTTTGATAATCTCTACTACTTGTTCCAGATCCGCCATAAAGTTTACTACAATACCTAAACATATTGTCATAACTAGTTAATTTGCTTGGATCGAACAACTCCTTATCTACATAGATAGTTGTAAGAGGTGTGACCGCTTCAAACATTCGATCCGCTATCTCAACATTACTTAAATCCCAATTATCAAAATATATGACCTCAAAACTGCAATCAAAAAAGAATCTTGACATATTTTTACATCTTGATGGGTTCAAATATCTAATAATATTATCGGAATTATTAAGTGAAGTCCCTGCAAACATATCTGATGCATCCTCTGGCAAATATACTACTGTGCCGCTACTACCCATTTTTTCCCCATATATCTCAAGATATGGATTTCTACCACCACTCCAACCAGCTTCTAGTCCACCACTACCTTCTAATTGTATATACTTTAGACTTCCTTGCTTATATCTTTCAAAATCTATTCTGGTTACTTTTGTAGGACTAAAGTCTTCAAATGCTGCTTGAAGCTGTTCTTTCCAATCCTTAGGAAGTATGAACTCTCTCTCAGCTTTAAATAACTTATTTCCTTCGCTTGGTGATGCTATATTGAGTTCTAAAAATATTTCGCTTGGTGATGCTTCGCTTGTAGATGCCTTTTCAACATCTTCACTAACACTTATTTCACTCTCAGTTGCATCTTCATCTATATAATATTCTGTCTCACTCTCAGTTGCTGTCTCCTTATGTGATATAGTCTCACTTTCATTATCATAAATATCACTAACACGTGTTTCACTTTCTTTTGTTACATCCTCGCTTTCATTCTCTAACTCTTCTGTCTCTTCCACATCTTCATCTTCTTCTGGCTCTATACTTGTATCGCTCTCTTCATTTTCATTAGAGTCTGTCTCACTCTCTAAAGTTTCGGTCTCATTTATATCAGTATCACTCTCTTCGTCATATGATTCTCCTTCATAAGACTCTTCATCATGCGAACTACTTTCACTTTCTTCTATTCTTTTGTTATTATCCTCTGTATTATCAATACTATTATCTATATTTTCATCATTTTCTGTATCAAAACTATCCCCCTCATCATTTAGAAGGTATGATGTCTTCTCATAGCTAAACTCTTCATGATATCTGTGTGCTATGTCTTTGTCTTTTTCATTTTTTGCTTCAGTGTATGTGCTAGCAATCCTTTGGATAGATACAGCAAGGGTTGCCATTCCAGCGTTAGACACTGTAATAGAAACAATTAAAATTACTGCTAAAATTTTCTTTGCATTCATTTGCTCTATTTCTCCTTTTTTTAATACAAAAAACTACCTTTTGTAAGCCCCCCACAAAAAGTTCAAAATTAATAGCGCAAATTGGGCACTATAACCCAATTTTAACCTTGGTAATATTATAACAAAAAAAAGCCCATTTTTGCTAGATTTAGGGCTTTTTTTAATAAAAACTTAATAATTTATAAGCGACAATATATCAGGCAAAAGCTGCTTTTTTCTGCTTAAAACACCTGGCATATCATAGATATTGTGCTCAATTTTTCTATATTGTATGTTTTTATTTAGTTTAAAATCTGTTGTAAGAAGGACACTTGCCTCTTTTATAACATCAGTTATCATAAGCATGGCCCAATTTAGGGAGTTTTTAACCCTGACTTCTTCAAGTGTTTTTAGATATGCTTCCTTGTAATTATCTATATCTTTTAGAGTGACTACCTCACACTGCCCTATACCTACACTTATGCCGTTTTCTGAGTATATCTTAAAGTCTGACTCTATTTTTTCATTAGCCACATCTTCTGTTAGTCCACCCATACTACTAAACATCTTTTCAGCAAATTCGTTAAGTGTAACATTTGCAAGTTTTACGAGCTCATTGGCGGTTTCAATGTCTACTTTTGTGGTTGTAGGGCTCTTCAATATAACTGTGTCAGAAATAAGTCCCGCAAGTAATACTTTTGCTACTTTTTCACTAACTTTTACATTGTGTTTTAAATAAAGCCTATAAACTATGGTGCATGTACTTCCAAGTGGCTCTATATCCATATATATAGGCAATATAGTTTTTAATGCTCCTAGCCTATGGTGGTCTATAATCTCAACTATATTAGCAGTCTCTAAGCCTTTTATGCTTTGTGAAGCTTCATTGTGGTCTACAAGAATCACATTGTGCTTAGGTGCATCAAGAAAACATCTTCTTGTTACATAACCTATATATTTATTATCTTCATAAACTGGATATCCTCTAAGCTTTGACTTAGTCATAACTATCTTTCCATCTTCAAAAAGGTCTGTTGCATCAAATCGTTCTTCTCTCTTTTTTAAAATGTCTCTAATATATGGCACTGAATCTATCTTTTTATATTTAGCTATATTTTGCATGAACCAAAGAGCGATGTCATCTATAGTTAAAAGTCCTATAAAATCATCTCCATCATATATAGGATATGATGATGGATTTTCTTCGTTATAATATTTAGATAATGAAGCAAGTGGCATATTTATGTCAATTCTTTCATCTGGTGTAAGTATCACATCTTTTAAAGTCGGATATATGTGGTTTTTATAAATAGGTGCAACTATTCCTATGCTATCAAAAAATTTTTGTATACTTTTAGTAATACTTCCTATTCTAACTGCTATGTATTCGTTTTCATTATCAATCTGATTTTTTAATTCTGCATATGCATATGCGCTGCATAGACTATCCATATCTGGATTTCTATGTCCTGTAATATAAATTTTACTCATAACCAAATCCTTTTATAAATTATTTTATTCCAATTACATCACTTACAGGTAATGAAAAAACAACTCCGTTTGCATCTGTTGTGATACCTGCTTCGTTATAAATTGCTTTTAATATATTGTCTTTAATTGCACTATTTACAACTATAATCACAAGATCTTTCTCAGGATTAATAGTTATCCCAAACTCTGCTTCTGCTTTAAGATTTGCTGTTCCTCTTGCATGGACTATTGTACCACCTCTAGCACCCTCTCTTCTTGCTATATCCATAACTTCGCCAGAAAAACCAGCATTTACGACACAAACTATCATATTGTATTTTTGTTTATCCATAACGACCTCTTAGATAATACTGCCTTTATTGTTACTTAAAAAATTAAAAAATGTAACTCCCATCACACTATCAAATGGCACTGACCAACATATGCCTCTACCATCAAGCATATCGTCAATTTTTTCTTTAAGTGTTTTTATGGCTTTTTTTAAATTATCTTCTGTTATAACACTCATTATAATTGCAGCACTTCCTACTTCATCTGAAAATATAACAGATTCAGATGTGCCATTTCCTATTGTGACTATCTGCATGTTAACATTAAACTCCTGAAGTAAGTCAAGAAAGAAATCAGTTTTTTGTTTTCTCACAACAGTAAAAAGTAGGTACAATTTTTTTGTTGATGTTAACTTTTTTTTATTATCGTTATTTGCCATAATTAATTATTCAAAATATATAATTTGATTATCATCTGATCGCAAAATTCTATTCATAGATATTTTATCTCTTACAACTTTTGACATTATCGCTCTAAAGCCGAGTATCTGAATTGTGATAAGAGGTGTCATAGCCACAAGCGATACCACCCCAAATGCAAGCGACATAATTTTACTTTCTCCTGCATAAGTTGCACATGCTCCTATCATAAATGGTAATATAAACGTTGATGTAAGTGGTCCACTTGCAACTCCACCCGAATCAAATGCTATAGATGTATAAAGCGGTGGCACAAATAAAGATAGTGCAAGTGAAACAAAATATCCTGGTATTAAATAATATAGAATTGAAAATCCATGGATTACTCTATATATAGAAAGTGCGATTGCTATACCAACTCCAATTGATAATGCGATAAGCATAGATTTTTTTGATACACTTCCACCTGTAACTTCTTCAACTTGAGTAGTAAGCACATGTATGGCAGGCTCAGCTAAGACTACAGTGTTTCCTATTATAAAACAAAGTAATACTATAATTATTTCATTTGATTTAACTATTTGACTGCCAAGACTAAAACCTATAGGCAAAAATCCAACTGCTGCTGTTGTTAGAAACATAACGAGTCCTACAAATGTAACTAAAATACCCACTACAATCTGCAATAATTTTTTAATAGGGAGTTTCATTATGAAAAAATTTAGTATTAAGAAAAATGCAAATATCATACTAAGTGCTTTTATGACATTTTTTGACTCGTGAATTATTTTATTTAATATGCCTTCTTCTAATATGGCATTCATACTGTAATCTGGCATAGTATAAGATATTTTTCCACTTGATAATATAAATGAAATAATTACTACAAGTATAGGTCCTATAGAACAAAGCGATACAAATCCAAATGAATTTTCACTACTATTCTTTCCTCCAATAGTAGCGGCTATTCCTACACCAAATGACATAATAAATGGCACAGTTATAGGACCAGTCGTAACTCCACCTGAATCATATGAAAGTGGCAGGAAAGCATTTTTACCAGTCTCACATATTAGTGCAGTTAGTGCAAATATAAGCATATAAAATAGTAGTAGTAATATTGATAGTTTTGTATTAAATATAACTTTTAGTAATGCTATCACTAAAAAAACACCTACACCTACTCCTACGCTTGTGACAAAGGTTGAAGCATTTACAACATCACTTACCTGTTGGCTTAATACAATCAAATCAGGTTCTGCGATAGTCACAAGTATTCCCATAAATAATGCAACTAAAAGTATAAATATCACTTTTTTTGTCTTTATAAGTCCTGTTCCTGCATAATCTCCCATAGGAGTCATTGAAAGTTCTGCACCTATATTAAAAAGTGTCATTCCTATAATTAAAAATACTGCTGATAATAAAAATACTTTCAATTCGTTTAATGTTAAATAAAATATAGGTGTTAGTGAAGTTACAAAAACAATTGCGACAATTGGCAATATAGAAATAGATGATTCTTTAAATTTTTCTACAACTACTTTCAAATTTTAAAACATAAATTTATCAGAGAAATATTCTTTTAGACTATCAATTGGTACACGGACTTGCTCCATACTATCTCTTTCTCTTATCGTTACTTGATTATCTGTCTCAGAGTCAAAATCATATGTTATACAATATGGCGTTCCTATCTCATCTTCTCTTCTATATCTCTTACCGATAGTTCCTTTATCATCAAAGTCGCACATGTAGTATTTACATAATTCGTCATATATTTTCATTGCACTATCAGATAACTTTTTAGAAAGAGGCAATACTGCAATTTTTATTGGAGCTATAGCAGGATGGAAATGCATAACTGTCCTTACATCACCATCACCAACTTCTTCTTCATCATATGCAGCACATATAAATGCTAAAGTAACTCTGTCTGCACCAAGAGATGGTTCTATAACATATGGTGTATATTTTTCATTTGTCTCATCATCAAAATATTGCAAATCTTCACCTGATACTTTCATATGTTGAGATAAGTCATAATCAGTTCTATCTGCAATTCCCCAAAGTTCACCCCATCCAAATGGGAATAAAAATTCTATATCCGTTGTAGCCTTACTATAAAACGATAATTCTTCTTTATCATGGTCACGAAGTCTTAGTTGCTCATCTTTCAATCCAAGATTATGCAAGAAATCAATGCAATACTTTCTCCAGTACTCAAACCACTCAAGGTCAGTTCCTGGTTTACAGAAAAACTCTAACTCCATCTGTTCAAATTCTCTAATTCTAAATATAAAATTACCTGGTGTTATCTCATTTCTAAATGATTTACCTACCTGAGCTATACCAAATGGAATTTTTCTTCTACTTGTTCTTTGGACATTTTTAAAATTAACAAATATTCCTTGTGCAGTTTCAGGTCTTAAATAAACCACATTCTTTGCATCTTCTGTAACACCTTGGAATGTCTTAAACATAAGATTAAACTCTCTTATCTGAGTAAAGTTATGTTTATTGCAACTTGGACAAGGAACATTGTGTTCGCTTATCCACTTCTCCATATCTTCGTGTGACCAACCGTCAATAGATGAAGTAAGTTCTATATTATTTTCTTTTGCAAAATCTTCTATTAACTTATCTGCTCTAAATCTCTGTTTACACTCTTTGCAATCCATAAGTGGGTCAGAAAATGAACCGAGATGCCCAGATGCTACCCAAGTTTGTGGATTCATAAGAATTGCAGAGTCAAGACCTACGTTGTATTTTGACTCCTGTACAAACTTTCTTCTCCATGCATCTTTAACATTGTTCTTTAACTCAACACCTAAGTTGCCATAATCCCAAGAGTTAGCAAGTCCCCCATAAATTTCTGAACCTGGAAATAAAAATCCACGGTTCTTACATAAAGCCACAATTTTTTCCATCGTATAAAATTCTTTACTCATATTTACCCCTTCGACCTAACCCTTATATTTTGGGTGATCAAAAATACTTTTAAAATGCTCTTATGTCATCATCTTCATCTGTTACTTTATTTATCTCTATGATTTTTAATTCATAGCTTGAACCATTATCAAGTATAACTTCAACTATCTCATCTGTGTTTTTATTAAGTAGTGCCTTTCCAAGAGGCGACTCTATACTAACCTTATTCTTCATAGAATCTGACCTAATAGATGTAACTATTTTATACTCTTCTTCATCCCATTCATTTTCATCAATGCCTCTTTCTACGAATCTAACCTTTACAACACTATTTAATCCAACGCTTCCGTCATCAACTTCTTCAATAATAGTTGCATGTTTTAATACTTTTTCAAGATAATCAATTCGTGAATTGTTTTCTCTGTTTGCTTTTCTTGCAGCATAATACTCAAAATTTTCTGAAAGATCCCCTTGTGCTCTCGCAGATTTTACATCCTCAAGTATTTTAGGTCTTAGCACTGTTTTTCTTTCTACTATCTCATCTTGAATTTTTTTTATGTCTGCTCTTGTTAATTTTTCGCTATTCATAAAACATTTTCCTTACTATTGCTATAGTCAGATTAAGTCTATCATACATTATGTCGTTAAACTTTTTATTGAAATGTATTTCATCTGGCAACATATACTCTGCCCCAATGCAATCACTCATATCTACATAATATACATTATCATATTCAAGTATTAAATTTCTAATCATCGCATCGTATTCACTTGGGGTAAATGGATAAATAGGTTCTCTTGCCATATCATAATACATATATGAATGAACAAACACAAGTTTATGTGTAGTTTTAGCTATATCAAAAAGTTCTCTTAATTCATTCTCAAACACACTTGGGTGTGTGCTTTTATGTCTATCATTTACACCTATTGATAGAAAGATGATTTTATGTATGGATGTAAAAGCTCTCTTTAATGTCTCTCTATTCATCTCTAAAGTAAAACCTTCATTAAAATACCCATGAAGTTTTATTTCGCGGTCTTTTTCGTCATTGTAAAAATGCTGTGCATAAGAATCACCTGCGACTGCGATTTCACTTATGTATCCAGGTCCAGAATTTGAAAAATAATCATCGCCATAATTTCTGATTATAAAATCTGATGCAAATATGTTATTTATAATCAACAAATTAATTAATGAAAAAGAAATTACTTTTTTTAAAAATCTCATAAACATTTTTCTATGCAAACTAAATTATACAATATTTATTTATTTTTTAACATATATTACTTTTTGACCCATATTGCAGGTCTAAAACCAATTCGTTTCCAGTTGTCATATACATTCATATAATGTAAAGCACCATTATTTCTTATATATAATACTTGATTGTTACTTCTATTAGCCATTGACCTTATGTAATACTCGCATGAGTATCTGTTTTTATTTTCATAAACTTCAGTGTTGCTAATTACTACACCTTTATCTTTGGCATACTGAGTTGCATAAGTCACATTTTTACTATTTGTAAGTATTAAATCTTTTTCATCCTTACCATCATACTCATCATTTCTAAATCCGAAATACTTTACAATCTCATCTATACTTAATAAAAATACTTTATCTTCAGTAGGGCCTAAATTATAATAATCATTTACTGTGTTGTCATTTGCCACTAATAAAATATTACTTTTTTCAGAATCATTAAATGCATTCTCATAAAATGTATTATTGGCAAAATTTCTTATATCCGAATTGTTCCAAGACATAAGTTTTCCTGTCTCTTTAGTCTTATTAAACTGCACATAATCAAGAGCATACTTACTAAATAATAAATACTCATTTCCTTTTTTGTCAATAACTATCCACTCTATGTCTTCTTTTCCATTTGAAATAATGTTATCTTGCTCATACTTTCCAAAAGTAACAATGTCATAACTATCTACATTTGATTTATTGTTATATGAAGTGACTACCCTTGCCTTATCTATATCATCGTATGAATACTTTTCTGATTTCTCTTCTTCGTGCGAATATATTTTGTCTACTCTCTTATCAAAACTAAATCCGTCAAAATCATTAATTAGATTTAAATTAACCCAAATTGCTGGTCTAAATCCTAGTTTTGGATTTTTAGAAATCGTTCTATCTGACGCATTTGAATATTGGAAATAATCATACGGCATTCCTTTTATATCTATGGTTTGTCTTGCTGTCATAGCATTATTGTTCTTGCCATTTACTACTTCACCAATTCTTCCTTGATTTCTAAGCCAGAAGTCTGGCTGTATATATGCATTTACATTGTTTCTTTCTTTCCTATATTTTTTGAGTGCATAATCTGTATATACTGTCTTAAGTCTTTCATCGTCAATTTTCTTTTGGTCATAAAATGGCTCTTTTATACATTTGTCATAATCAATTGAAAATCCATCCATCAAATCATCTATACTTGGTATGAAAACTTTATCTATAGTTTCAGGACCAGATGAACTTCCATATACAGGATTGTCATAATTTTTAATCTTGGCAGTAGATATCAAAACTTTTTCTTTCTCATTAAATGCACTTTTATAAAACTCATTATTGCACCATGCTCTTATTCTACTATCTTTCCACACTGTTGCTCTTCCAATTATGTTGCTATACTCAACATAATCTAAAATATATTTACTAAGTAATAGTGCATTGCCATTTTCTTTTTGAAGGACTAACCATTCAATTCCTTCTTTGCCATTTGTTATATCTCCGTCTTGTTCATATGATCCAAGAACCACAGTGTCAAAATCATTATATGTTTTATTGATTGCATAGTTTTTTACTTGGTATGCCTTATCAATTTCTTTAATGTCATACACATTTGCTTTCTTATCTTCAAGTACACCTTCTTTTTCTTCTTTTATCCTATCTAGGTCAGCAAATATTTTTATAACAGGACGGACACCTCTTTTATAAAACCTGTCTAACTCTTTTGTCTCATGTTTTGTTTTTTCTTTTTTATACACATAATATGGAAAACTGTGATTAGATAAGTGACCATTTTTGTCTACTAAGTCGGTACAAAACTCATTTGCATTCATAGTGGTTATTACAACATTTGACCTAACCCAATATTCACTATATTTTTCATTTTCACTTTCATATTCCTGTTCTTTATGCCATACTGCAATATCTTCTTTGTTTATATCTTCGTAAAGCTTTGACTTGGCAAAATTAGATGGTAGTGCTTGGTAGTTTTCACTTTTTCCATTTTCTTCAAATCCAAAATATTTTCGTATCTCACTTTTTGAAAGTATATAAACTTTATCTACAGTATCTGGTCCCATATCAACAGGTTCTGCACTATTGTTGTTTCCTATGACAGGAGTGTTTTTCACTTCTGAATCAATTATAAATTTTTTTTCTTCATCACTAAATGTTTGGTCATAAAACTCATCATTTAACCATTTCCTTAAAGATGAGCCTGCCCAGTTTTGATTAAACTTTTTTAAATCAACATCTACATTGTCGTCAAAAACTTGTGCATCAAGAACATACTTACTTATGAGAGTTGCGACATTATCATTACTTTCAAGTATTAACCACTCTATATCTTCTTTTCCATTTGCCGTATTGTTGTCTTGCTCATACTTTCCAAATTTTATTACCCTAAAATCTTTATGCCAACTCTCATCCTTTTGGTATACAAACGAATTATCGCTATCTTTTTTATTAATAAGACTTTGCTCGTTTTCATTTTGTGTGCAAGCAAATAAACCTATCATAAGTAATAAAGTAACTATACTTATTTTAAGTTTATCATTCATTAATTATTCTATGCCTATAAATTCATAACCTGCATCTTCAACTATTTGTCTTATCTCAGCTTCACTTAAATCTTCTTTTAAACTTAATTCTGCTGTTTTTTTCTCGTGAGACACATTTGCACTTTCTACCTTTTCGTTCTTTTCAAATGCTTTTTTTACTGTTGCTTCACAGTGTCCACACATCATACCTTCAATTTTTACTACTTTGCTCATTTTAACATCTCCTTTTTGACTATTATCACCACTTCCCATTATTCTATTAATTTCAAAAATATCTTTTTTGCTTTTCTTTGCAAACTTTTTATCGCTATGTATATTAAATATATTAAGTCTTAATGCATTCATACATACAGTAAAACTTGATAAACTCATGGCAGCAGCACCCACCATTGGATTCATCTTATATGCAAAAAGTCCTGCTGCAAGTGGTATACATATTACATTATAGAAAAATGCCCAGAACAAGTTTTCATATATGTTTTTAAGTGTTGCTTTACTAAGTCTAACAGCTGCAGATACATCAGTAAGTTTACTATTCATAAGAACTACATCTGCACTATCGACAGCTACATCTGTTCCTGCACCAATAGCTATACCAATATTTGCCCTAACAAGTGCAGGTGCATCATTTATGCCATCTCCAACCATTGCGACTTTGCCATATTGTTTTAATTTTTTAATTACTTCTTCTTTTCCATCTGGCAACACGCCTGCTACTACATTTTTTACTCCTGCATTTTTGGCTATGGCATTTGCAGTGATTTGATTGTCACCAGTGAGCATTACTGTTGTTATACCTAATTTATTTAACTCTTTAATTGCAATTTCCGAATCATCTTTTAATACATCTGCTACTGCGATGATGCCTAATAATTTATTATTATATACAAAATATAATGGTGTTTTTCCTTCATTTGCAAATGATTCTGATTTAGCTATAACACTACTATCTAAATTAGTTATTGTCTTTATGAATTTTTCACTACCAGCAAATGCATCCTTATCATTTATTTTTGCTTGTATACCATTTCCCGGTAATATCTTAAAGTCAGATGCTATTATATTTTCAAATTTTTTATTTAAATCATTTTCTGCATAATTTACAATTGCTCTTGCAAGTGGGTGCTCAGAATTTTTTTCAAGTGCATATGCTACTTCCATAATTTCATTATCAGTAGCTGCATTAATTAAATGTATGTCAGTAACTTTTGGTTCTCCTTTTGTAATAGTGCCTGTCTTATCAAGAGCAATAATATCTATTTTACCAAGATTTTCAAGCGATTCACTTGTCTTAAACAAGATACCATTCTTTGCACCTATACCATTTCCAACCATTATAGCAACAGGAGTTGCAAGGCCTAATGCACACGGACACGATATAACAAGTACTGATATGCCTCTAGCAAGTGCAAAACTTAATTCTTGCTTTCCAAATATTATCCAAGAAATAGTTACAACAAATGCGATAAGTATTACTACTGGCACAAATACTCCAGATACCGTGTCAGCAATTCTTGCTATAGGTGCCTTTGTAGCTGCTGCATCTGAAACCATATGTATGATCTGGCTTAATGTAGTATCTTCTCCAACACGCTCTGCCTTACATATTAGAACACCTGACTCATTTGTAGTTGCTGCAGAAACTTTATCATTTATATTTTTATCTACAGGTATAGATTCACCAGTTAGTGCTGATTCATTTACAGCTGATTGTCCATCTATAACTATTCCATCAACAGGTATGTTTTGACCAGGTAATACTTTAAATACATCTCCTATTTTTACTTCTTCTATCCTTACTTCTTTCTCAACTCCATCAACTATTAATGTTGCGTTTTTAGGAGATAATTTCATAAGAGATTTAAGTGCATCAGTAGTTCTCCCCTTTGATTTAGCTTCTAAAGTCTTTCCCACCGTTATAAGACAAGGAATCATCGCCGCAGACTCAAAATAAAGGTTGTCATGATATAAATGCATTAAAGTTATAATGTCACCATTATTTGGGTCAACTGTTGCTATACCACACATCTTATAAAGTACTGCAAGGCTCCATGCAAATGAAACAAAAGAACCAAGTGCAACGAGTGTATCCATATTTGGAGATAAATGAAATAGTGATTTAAATCCATTTGTAAAAAACTTCTGATTAATAAGCATTACTATAATAGCAAGTAGCATCTGAGTTATTGCTAATGCTATATAATTATAATTAAAGTAACTTGGTAATGGTAAACCTAGCATATTGTGACCCATAGATATGTACATAAGCACAAGCAAAAAAACAACAGAGTATATTAATCGTTTTATAAACTTTGGAGTTTCATGGTCTTTTAATAACTCTTCATCATCATATGAAGGTGTTTTCTTATCTATCGCACCCTTAAGTTTTGCGCCATAACCAGCATCAACTACTGCTTTTATAACTGCTTCATCACTTGCAGTTCCTTCTACTCCCATAGAGTTTGTAAGAAGTGAGACACTACAAGAAGTTACTCCAGTCACTTTTTTAACAGCATTTTCAACTCGGGTTTGACAAGATGCACAACTCATTCCTTCAATTATAAACTGTTTCATGACACCTCCTTTTTAGACTTTAATCATTCTATCTACTCTACTGTTACAGATTTAGCTAGGTTTTTTGGTTTATCAATATCACACTTGTTATTTCTTGCTATATAATAAGCAAATAGTTGTAATGGTATTATCTCTGTTATTGGCATAAAAACTTCGTTTGATTTTGGTACAAGTAAAACATCATCGGCTTCATTGAATATTTTTTTATTATCTTCAACCGCTATTGCTACAACTTCTGCACCTCTTGCTTTAACTTGCTGAATATTTGATACAATTTTATCAAATAAAGGTTCAAAGCAACAAACTGCAATTACAAGTCTACCTTCTTCAATTAAAGCTATAGTACCATGCTTTAATTCACCTGCTGCATAGGCTTCTGAATGTATATAAGAAATTTCTTTTAATTTAAGTGAGCCTTCAAGGCATACTGCATAATCTATGTATCTACCTATAAAAAACATAGAGTTCTTATTATAGTATTTGTCAGCAAGTTTTTTTACTCTTGAATTTAAATCAAGCGTTCTTTGTGCTCTTTCAGGTAATGACTTTATATCATTAGTAAGTTTTATGTATTCTTTATCGTCAATTCTATTACGTGCTGCTGCAGCCCATATTGCAAACATAGCAAATACTGTAACTTGTGTTGTATAGCCTTTAGTAGTTGCAACAGCAATTTCAGGGCCTGCCCAAGTATATATTACATAATCAGATAATTTTGCTACTGTACTTCCTACTACATTTACTATAGCAAGAACCTTCGCACCTTTTTGTTTGCTTTCTTTAATTGCTGCTATCGTATCTGCTGTTTCGCCAGATTGACTTACTGCTATTACTAAAGTTTTTTCATCAACAATTGGATCTCTATATCTAAATTCGCTTGCAACTTCTAACTGAACTGGAAGTTTGCAATATTTTTCAATTATATCTCTACCTACACATCCAGCATAATATGCAGATCCACAAGCAGTAATTAATATTCTATTAAATGATTTTATATCTATTCCTAAATCACTAAAATCAACTTTGTCATTTTTAATTCGCGGTTCAATAGTGGCTTTAAGAGCCGCAGGTTGCTCCATAATCTCTTTTAGCATAAAATGTTCATATCCACTTTTTTCAGCAGAAGCAACATCCCAATCAATAAATCGCTCTTGCTTCTTTATCTCTTTTCCACTGTGGTCAAATATAGTTATTTTATCTGGTGTTATTTCTGCAAACTCATTGTCATCAAGGTCTATAACATTTTTCGTATGAGAAATTAGTGCCGTTATATCAGAAGCAAAATAGTTTTCTCCTGCACCTACACCTATAATAAGAGGGCTAGCAACTTTAGCTGCATATATTGTATTTGGATTATCAACTGAAAGGACTCCTATAGCATATGAACCCACAAGTCTTGAAACGGTCTTCATTATAGCATCCTTCATATCACCCTTATAATAATAATCTATAAGTTGCACTATAACTTCTGTATCAGTCTCACTTACAAATTTAACTCCTTTTTCTTCAAGTGATTTTCTAAGTTCCGCATAGTTTTCTATAATCCCATTATGAACAAGAGCAAATTTTTCATCATTTGACATATGTGGATGTGCATTAATTTCATTTGGTATTCCGTGTGTTGCCCATCTTGTGTGTCCTATTCCACAATTTCCAGTTAGATCACCTTCTTTTTTAACCATAGAAATAAGATTGTCAACCATTCCTCTTGTTTTGACCATTTTAATTTTTGATTCATTTAAAACTGCTATGCCGGCAGAATCATATCCACGATATTCAAGTCTTTTAAGACCATCAAGTAACACTGTAGCTGCTTCGCTTCTACCAGTAAATCCAACTATACCACACATTTTTAGCTCCTAACACACATACTATATAATTATAATATCACATTTTTCAATAAATAAAAACCCCTATTTGAATAGGGGGTTTTAAATAAGATATATAAAATATTATCTTTTTGAAAATTGTGGGGCTCTTCTTGCTGATTTTAATCCATATTTCTTTCTTTCTTTCATACGAGGGTCACGAGTTAAGTAACCTTCTTTCTTAAGCAATGGTCTATACTCAGCATCTACTTCAAGAAGTGCTCTTGCTATACCATGTCTTATAGCACCAGCTTGACCAGAAGTTCCTCCGCCATATACATTTACTAATACATTGAATTTTCCTTCTGTCTTAGTAGCTGCAAATGGTTGATTGATAATTTTCTTTAGTGTCTCAAGACCTACATAATCATCAAGAGGTCTCTTATTTATAGTTATCTCACCTTTACCTGGCATGATATAAACTCTTGCTACAGATTTTTTTCTTCTACCAGTGCCGTAATATCTTTCTTTTGACTTTGCCATATGGGTTTACCTCCTATACCTTTAATGTTTCAGGTTTTTGTGCCTGATGTTTGTGATCTGGTCCAGCATAAACAAATAGTTTTCTATACATTTGTCTGCCGAGAGGTCCCTTTGGTAACATTCCCTTTATAGCAAATTCTACAACTCTCTCTGGGAATTTTTGTTGTAATTGGCGAAGTGTTGTATACTTTCCTCCACCCATCCAACCTGTGTGATGGAAATAAATTTTTTGATCTAATTTCTTTCCTGTCACTTTAATTTTTTCTGCGTTTACTACTACTACATAGTCACCCATATCTACATTTGGCATATAAGTAACTTTGTGTTTTCCTTGAAGAATTTCAGCTGCCTTAGTTGCAAGACGTCCAAGGATAACATCTTGACAATCAATGACATACCACTTTTTTGTGGCAACATCATTTGCCTTAGGTACAAATGTCATTTTATTTCCTCCTTACTCTGGTGTGCAAGTTAAATGCCTTTTAATTTAGTTCTTGCACTGTCATTTTCGGTGATGCTAAATTGAGATAAAAAAAGGTCTCTCAATTGAGCCTATTTATAATACTAAAAATAATGCCGTTTGTCAATATTATTTATGGCACAAAAAAAGTCCATCGCGTACGCATGGACTTTCTTTTTTACACAATTATTAATTAATTAATTAATGTGGTCTTCAATGAAAGATTCACTACTTGCAGAAGTATAAGATCCAGTATAAGCTACTCCTCTACTAGTTACTCCTGAGAATGTTAAATCATTGAAATCTGGCCATCTCTTGATTCTTTCAGCTATTGCGAAACCACAAGATTGATTTGTTGCATCGTCAAATAATCCGAAATAATACCAACATGGTCCATAAATGTTTGTTCCTTCAGCAACATCTTTGAAAGGTAATGAAGTTACTCTCTCAGTTGCCTTATCCCAAGAATATGGAATAGTTGTAAGAACGAAATCAGCTGCACATTGATCTCCGCCTTCACCAAAGTGAAGTCTAGCTATCCAAACAACGTTGTTACCATTGTATCTTGTTGCGTTTACTACTCTTGCTTGTTTTCCACGTACAGTTGTAGCAACTTCTGCAAGACGATTAACATCTTTATATGATATTGCTGTTGGTGTCTTTGTTGTAACAGTTCCAACTACTCTACCTGGCACATCATATTGAGCTGCATTAGTAGTAACAACAGATGCGAATACGAAAGATAATGCTAACACTAAGCTAACGATTCTCTTCTTCATATTTTTCCTCCTATATGAATTAATGTAATAATTATACTATTTTTTACTATTTTGTCAACATTTTTTTGCTTTTATAGAGTTTAAATTTATCTTAAATTATTAAATTTTTCTTACTGTAAACTTTCCCAAATTTCGTACTTTTCTTCAAGTATTTTATTAGTCTCGTCAATTTTTTGCTGAATTTCCGTTAATTTCATAAAATCGCTTTGATTTTCAGGGATTTCGAGCAATTCCTTGTACTCTTCTATTTCTTTTTCAAGTTTTGCTATTTCTTCTTCTATTTTAATCAATTTCTTACTATCCTTATTCTTCTGCTTATTCTCAATATATGTCACTTTATTTTCTGAAATGCTTTTATCATCACTACTTTTATTATTATTAGTAAATTCAGCATTTTTATCTTCATTTTCCCTACTTTTTATATATTTTTCATAATCCTCATACCCAAACTCAAAGAACCTAACATCACTTATGTGAGGTTGAATGCCTCTCTCAAATAGCAATACCTTCGTACATATCTTTCTAACAAAATATCTATCATGCGACACAAATATAACTGTCCCTTCAAAACTATCTATTATTTCCTCCAAACTCTCCTTCCCCAATATATCCAAGTGGTTTGTCGGTTCATCAAGTATTAAAAGATTTGGCTTTCTCTCAAATATTTTAGCTAAAGTAAGTCTTACTTTTTCACCACCTGACAAATCACAGACTCTTTTCCCTATATCTTCTTCAGTAAACAAAAACCTTCCGAGTCTATTTCTAACTTCTGTATTATCATATGTAGGAAATTCATCTGAAAAATCGTCAAACAAGGTTTTACGCGAGTTATTTTCTGCTATTTTTTGGTCAAAATACTCATATTCTATCTCGTGTCCATAACTATAGTCACCTGAAATTTTGGGAATAGCACCAACAATAGTTTTTATAAAAGTCGATTTTCCTGTTCCGTTTGCTCCTATGACAGCAAGCCTATCACATCTATTAACTACTAAGTTAACTTTTGCAATTTCATTGAGCCGCTCACATAGTTCGCGGCTACGAAGCTCGGGCGAGCCCACGCCATATCCTACTACCAGTTCACTACACCTAAGTACTTCCCTCCCACCAGTTTTATTTGGCACAATTTTTACACGAAATGTTTTTGTATCCGCTTCCGTTGGTTTAAATGTCTTCGCCTCAAGTTTTTCTATAACCTTATCCTTTGACTGCACCATCTTCGCCTTAGTCGCCTTATATCTAAATCTATCCGCAAGAGCGGTTAATCTTTCAATCTCTTTTACATTTTTATTATATTCAGCGAGTTTTAACTGATAATTAATCTCTTTTTGTGAAACAAAATCAGAATAATTACCATCATAGCGAACTAATGTCTTATTTTCAACATCATAAATTACATTGCAAATACTATCTAAAAACATTCTGTCGTGAGAAACTACAACTACATTTCCTTTATAGTTTTTTAAATAATTTTCCATCCAATCAATTGCATCAATATCAAGGTGGTTTGTTGGTTCATCCAGCATAAGTACATCAGGTTTTGAAAGTAAAAGTTTTAAGAGTGATATTTTTGTACTCTGTCCACCAGAAAATTCATTAATTGGTTTTTCCAAATCTGCTTCTCTAAAGCCAAATTTTTTGAATCCAGTCTTTAACCCCTTTGTGTAAATATTTCCACCCTCATAATTATAAGTATCAATAAGTTTATTTAATTCAACTGCCTTTTTCTCATCATAATTCTCTGCAAGTTCAGAAGTAAGGTTCTCAATCTTTTGCTCCATCTCTATCAACTTATTAAATGCTTCTAACAAGTAACTATATACTGTTATCGCAGGGACGAATATGTTATCCGAATGGCCAGACATGTTATCCGTAGGGGACGACATTTTGTCGTCCCTCGTAGGGGCGGATACCAATCGCCCTCTTTGTAGGGGCGAGCTTTGCGAGCCCGCTAACTGTTGCCTTAGATACCCTGGATTAAAATCCTTCGACTTAACAATCTCTCCTATCGTATTATCATCATTATAATCAAGTTCTATCTCGCCATTCATAAGTTTTAGTAAAGTCGTTTTTCCCGCACCATTTCTTCCAACTATTCCAATCTTTTCCCCATCAACCATACGAAAATAGAAATGAGATAAAATCTCATTTCCGCCAAGAGATACTGTTCCATTTTTTATCTCGTATAACATACTTTTTATTTTAAGTTTATTAATTATGCTTATTAATTCATCTTTAGGTTAAAAAAAGAGAAGCATTGCTTCTCATTTAGAATCTCCAAAATACCAAATAACTACCTTATCATCTTTCTATCTGTTTTTGAAATCACAAAATCATTATAATAATAAAAAAGGCATATTATTGCAATGATAACTGATACGATTCTTAATCTAGAATCTGTCGTCGCAACTATATTATATAAATTTAATACTGAAATAATACATACACATATTTCATCTAATAATTTTTTTCTCATACTATACCTCCACTACTTTTGCATTTTTTCGACAAAATACAACACTATACTTACAATTGATGCTATCGACCCAATAAACTGAATTACATCAATAATTATGTCCCTTAATGCCTCTATATTGATTGACTTTCCTAATTTCTTTTTCTTCTTCATATTGTCTCTATTTAATTTTTGTTATTATAACATAATAATATGTAATTGTTAAGGTCTTTTTAGACACCAACTCTTTCGCAGTAGTCAATTACTGACTTATACCCCTCTTCACTCTCAATTCTCTTGCCACCATTCTCGTAGAAAACTTCTTTAGTCGTCGCAGTACCAAAACCATACACCGAATGTCTCTCACTCATCATCATGATATTATAAATACATTCCTTGCCATCTTTTGCATAGCCAACATTCTCAAGATTACCAGCAATATTCTTTTGCCTATACAAATAATATGGCTTAAGTTTCAAATGTTCAGCAAGCCTCTCGCTCCAGTAAAACATTTTATCTATCTCTCTCTTACCTTCTTTTTCTGCTGTTGCTAATGACTCGTTTGGGAGAGCTACGTGAGCCCCATCATTACTGTAGGGGCGAGCATTGCGAGCCCGCTTACCAACACCTGCGAGATAATAATTTTTTGTCCACGACTCCAACTCAAAATTCAACCTCGCCGCCCTCTTAAGAGCGAGTGAGTGAACTGTAAATGAATCTGGTTTAAGTTTCCTAATACCATTCAAGGTTTTCAAAACATCAAACAGATGCTCATTTGGAAGTCCTAAAATTATATCCATATTTATATTGTCAAATCCTAATTCTCTCGCGAGTTTAAACTTTTCAACCACATCTTTCACAGTGTGCTTCCTTCCAATCAAATCCAAAGTTTTCTGATTAAAACTTTGTGGATTTATGGAAATGCGGCTGACCCCATGTCTCTTCATTGCCAAAAGTTTCTCTCTCGTAATTGTATCGGGACGACCTGCCTCAACAGTATATTCAACACAATTAGCTCTATCCACATACTTATCAATTACAGTAAGTAATTTTTCAAATGCATCTTCACCAAGTGAAGTAGGTGTCCCACCACCAATATAAAGAGTAAGTGGTTTCAATTTCTCCATCCTGTCGTCCATAATAACTCTTTTACTAAAATCCCTCTCAAGTGTCTCCAAATATTTATCAACATACTTCCCAAACTTCTCTATATTAAAAGAAGTAAACGAGCAATAAAGGCATGTGCTCTTACAAAATGGCACTCCAACATACACACTATAACTGTATTTATAATTTTTTATCAAAGGCCTATTAAGTATATTAATTTCATTTCTAGCAATTTTAATTAATTCAAATGCTTTCTTATCACTTATATAATACTCTTCTTTCAAATATTTTATTATTTCATCATTTTCTTTATAAATTGTGGTATTAATCTCGTTTATGGGACTAAATCCCTCAACATCATATGGGCGAGCTGTGCGAGCACTCCCATCTAAAATACTCGTAACTATATTCACTGGTCTAATTCCTGTGAGTGTCCCCCACAATAAATCTTTTCCAGTCAGCTTTCTTAGATAGTTATATAATTGTCTCTTAACTTCACTTTTAATTAGAAGCCTATCTCCATCAAAATTTCCATTATAATAATCTTTAACAATAATGTCAGAGCGTGCACCACTCTCACCCACTCGTGAGAACAAAATGTCGCCCCCTGCCGAACTCACATTTGCACAAACATTCTTACTCATTTCTTCGCCTTCAAATATGTAAGTAATTTTTTTCAAAGTAAAAAAAGCCAGACACAAGTCTCTTATGTCTGTCTCAAATGGTTTTAATTCTTTAGTTATAAATACATATATCATTTAATCTTACAAATGCTTTCTTCCCACTCACTTGGTGCTTGAAACCCCATAAGTGTCGCAATGGTTGCTGCGACATTTGCAAGTCCAAATTCACCATCATTTTTAATGAACTTACTTTTATCATCATCAATTATAAACCATACCGGATTTAGCGAATGAGCTGTTCTTATCTGGTCCGAATTTTTGTAATCATACATCTGGTCTGAGTTTCCATGATCAGCAACAACAATTAAAAGAACATTGTTTTTTCTGCACTCATCCCTTAGTCTTTTTAATTCTAAATCTACACATTCAAGAGCAATTCGTGTTGCATCAATACTTCCAGTGTGCCCAACCATATCGCCGTTTGGATAATTGCAACGAATGAAGGAATATTTTTTATCACGGATTGTCTCAATCATCGCATCAGTAATTTCACCAGCCTTCATCCAAGGTTTCTCATCATATGAGCAATTGTCACTTGGTATTTCTTTATAAGTTTCAAGTTCTTCACTAACTTTTCCACTTCTATTTCCATTCCAGAAATAAGTTACATGACCATACTTTTGTGTTTCAGAAACTGCATATTCATACAATTTATTTTTAACAAAAAAATCAGTTAGTGTATTTGAAATTTGTGGTGGATTAACGAGATATTTCTTAGGTATTTTCAAATCTCCATCATATTCAAGCATACCTGCAAATACAACATTTGGTTTTTTTCCTCTATCAAAATACGGAAAATCTTCATCGTCAAATGCCATTGATATTTCTATTGCTCTGTCGCCTCTAAAGTTAAATAAAATTACACTATCGTTGTCTTCAATTTTTCCAACCGGTTTGTCCCCATCAGCTATTACAAATGGTGGAAGGTACTGATCAGAGTCGCACCCATCATTGTAATATGTCTCAATTGCTTCCTTCGCCGACTTGAAACATTTACCAACTCCGTGAACATGAGTGTCATACCCTTTCTTAACCATCTCCCAATCAGCTTTATATCTATCCATGGTTATAACCATTCTTCCACCGCCACTTGCAATCATCGCAGTGAAACTTTCATCATTTAACTCTTTAAAACAATTTTCTATCATTTCAACATATTTAAGAGCAGACTTTGAAGGTACATCTCTTCCATCAAGTAACACGTGTATGCAACATTTTTTTACTCCGGCAGTCTTTGCATTTTTAAGTAAATCAATTAAATGCATAATATTTGAATGAACATTTCCATCAGACAAGAGACCTATAAAATGAAGTTTAGAATTATTTTTTTTACAATTCTCAACAATGTCATTCCAAGTATTTGTTTTATATATGTTTTTTGAAGCTATGGCCTCATCCACTAATTTTGCACCTTGCGAAATTATTTGTCCTGAACCTAAAGCATTATGCCCCACTTCACTGTTACCCATATCATCATCACTTGCTAGCCCAACTGCCACTCCGTGCGCAGCTATTGGTACTGCAAATGAGTTTTTAATCATACTCTTATATGTAGGCATATATGCTGCTTCAACCATATCACCTTTATCTTTTTTTCCTATACCAACACCATCAAGAACAGCGAAGGCAATTCTTTCGTACTTCATATATATATACTCCTTTTTTTAGGGGCGAGTTTTACGAGCCCCATCATCGTATGGGCGAGTTTTACGAGCCCCATCATCGTATGGGCGAGTTTTACGAGCCCCATACAATTAGTTGTATTTTAGATTGTGTAACTCTCCTCTAGTAGTTAAACCCTTAAAATTATTTTGTCTCAGTGCCTCATACAATACTATCGCAACTGAGTTTGACAAATTAAGCGACCTCTCATTTTCAATCATCGGTATCCTAATACAATGCTCCTTATCATTCGCTAATATTTCCTCTGGGATTCCTGCCGACTCTTTCCCAAACATTATGAAATCGCCATCATTAAATTTCACATCAGTATAACTCTTGTAAGCCTTGGTAGTCGCAAACCATAGTGAGGGCTCGCAGTGCTCGCCCCTACACTCACAATCGCATGACTCATTTTGGCGCTCGTATAACTCGCGCCTACAATGTGAAAAAGTTGCACGAGCCCCATCATCGTATGGGCGAGTTCCACGAGCCCTGTCATCGTATGGGCGAGTTGCACGAGCCCTGTCATCGTATGGGCGAGTTCCACGAGCACCATCATCGTATGCGCGAGTTGCACGAGCCCCATTATCGTATGGGCGAGTTGCACGAGCCCTGTCATCGTATGGGCGAGTTCCACGAGCCCCTTTTAAATATTCTAGAAAATCATTATAGTTATCGTGAGTAAAGAGTTTCAGCCTATCCCAATAATCAAGCCCCGCATGGTGAATATTCTTCCTCGTAAGCTGAAAACCAATCGGATAAATCAAATGCAATGCCGAACCTGTCGCAACACAGGTCCTACCAATATTTCCAGTGTTATCAGGTTTTTCAGGTTCGTGTAGAACTATATTAAACATACTAACCAAATTTAAAAATCAATATTCTTGTATCAAATTTACCATCTGTAGAATAAATTTTTCTAAGTGAGCTTTTGCCTGGAACTTTAATATTATTTTCAAGCCAGTCTCCCCTATCAATACTAAACATATCTTTTGTATTCGGTCCTGTAACAATACTTATTACATTAATTCCAGCAGCTAAATTTCCTAAAATATATTCATTAATTATCTTATCACTGTTACTAGGGATAAAGTTTATATTGCTATCATATTTTGCACCAAGTAGTAATAATTTATCAACCATTTTAAGCAATTCAGTATCGTTATTTATATTGTTAAGCTCCTCCATTTGTTGTTCATAAATTTTTCTTATAGCGTCAACATTTGGTTCTAGGTTAACAGTTCCAGTTTGCAAATAATAAGCTACAACATTCTTTCCATATTTTGTTGCTGTACAAGTGTGGCCATTGTCTCTTATATGATTATCTAAAAACTGATTATCAGTGCAATTAATATAATTATTAAACAATTCGCCTTCGTGTAATACTTGATTGGTAATTGGATCTTCAAATGTCACATCAACATTATACCACTCACCATCAAGATAAATTTGATTCCATGCATGAGGCCCACTTTGATTATTACTATTAACAGCTGTGCCTGTCACAACAATTGATGAAAGCCCACATTTTTTTGCTAGCAGATCAAAAGCTTTCGCATAACCAGAGCAGACAGCTTTATGATTTACAAGTGCGCCGTAAGCTTTATAACTATCATTTATAAAATTTGTTTCATTTGAAAGTTCATCAACATCATAACTCACAGTATTCACAAGATATCTTATGATCGCAATTTCTTTTTCGAAGTCAGTCATATCTGGTCTTAACTGAGTACTCATAAAATAATTCACAACATTTATTATCTCAGTATTCTGACTCTCATCTTCGGCAAGATATGTCGCAATGAGAGCAGGGTCTAGTCCAACTGTCGCAATGTTTACAGCAAAAGAACTGCTCACAGCACTAAGCGTGAGTGAAATGCATAGTAATGCGGTTGTGAAAATTTTTGGCATTTGCATATTGTTACTACGTTTATATATTATCTATTATATCACAAAATTAAAAAGTACTGTGTATTTTTTTGCAACATAATAGGGTGGCTAGCATTTTTATAATTCTAAAATATTTATTTCAATAATACTTCACGCCACCCTACACTCGCAAAATTTTCTACAAATTATTTATATGCTTCCCTTAAATCCTCAAGTGAAATGTATCCTTCTTTTTCACCGGACTCTCTGCCTTCAACTTTGATACCAGAATAAAATTTTAACATCTCGTTTATCATCTTATTATTTCCCAATACCCTTTCTTATTCCCACCAATTCTTTCAATATATTTCTTTTCGACAAGTTTACCTAATGCTCTTTGCACCGTTCTTGGCACTTTGCCAATCTTTGCGGAAATCTCATCTGCTGTGCAATATCCATCCAATCTTACCAATTCTAATACTTGCATCTCTGTATCCGTAAGGTCTCTTCTAACTGTTCTTGCACTATGTTTTTTTCTATAGATTGTTACTTTAAAACCATCTAAACTATTATCAAATTTGTACTTAATTTTGGTATCAGTTAATAACGAGATAACTCTTTTTAAGCCGCTTCCAAATTGCTCTATTCTATTATATAAATATAAAGTCTTTGCAATTAATTTATTTCTTATAAAAGATGGGTGCATTCCTTTTGCATATTCTACCGGCTTATATTCACTTGCAAAGGTTCCAGGATTATAAATAGTTATAAAGTTTGGGTAAATATCTATCTCATGATATGTCATACTATAATAAACAGCATGTGCAAAAAAATTAGATATTAATTCTCGTATAGCTGCTTTTGGTACCTCGGGCACTTCTTTCCTAGCTCCGCTACCAATTTCAACTTTCCAATCAATGTGTTCATGTATATATTTTTCAGCTATATCAATTAAATTTATTATATTATCTTCGACTATTTTTTGATCAATAAAAGTAATCTTATCATCAGTAGCAAATACCGCCATTTTTAACATTACGGGGCCTTTTTTTGAAAACAACAGTTTACCTGCATTGTTTAAATTCTTATTTTTAACAAGTCCTAGTTTATCTAAAATAACATTATTTTTATAATTTTCATTTGGAAGTCTCTTTACCTCAATGGCTTCGTTTAAAAACTTTTTTAAAGAATCGTCGTCCACATCATCAAGTTTTTCTCCACTGTCTTCTATTTCAAAACTATTCAACGCATTATTTCGCTTAATCATATTTGTTAATTCCATAGGTGTGATGTCTCTATCTTCATCAGCAGTTCTTAAATAATATTTCCCATATGCAGAATATGGGAATTCCTCGCCATTGAATTCAACCTTTACTACAGACTTATTACCTAATTCTATTTTTTGCACAGTTGGGTAAATTTGCGGTTTAATATTTTCAGCTATCGCTTTTGATACATCTCTTAATGTAATTTCTGATATATCTTGCCCTATCACTTCTCCTTTATTATTTACACCAAAATACAAAGTTCCTATCCCATGTTTATTAAGCATAGAACTTAAAGATATAATTCCTTCTTTCAATTCACCCGTACTTTTCTTATATTCAACTGTTTCGTTTTCAAAGTCTAATTTCATACCCCACCTTTTTTTATTACGACATTTATTACGACATTTATTACGACATATTATAACGCTAGCTTACAGAAATATCAACCCAGAACCGGCTAAAATTCAGCGTTTTTTTATTACGACATTTATTACGACAAGCAAAAAATGTCGTAATAAACCACAAAAATAGCGCCATTTCCACATAGCGCTATTTTTTCACTTTAATATTGATATTTAGTAGGCTTTAGTTCAAAACCTTCCTAAGCACTTCCAAATTCTTCCTCATATATGTAAGATACGTCTCCCCATTTTTAATCTCATCACTACTCACCGCCTGCACTGAGTACATGGTTTCAATTGTCGCATCTTTTTTACTACTATTTTCAATGACAGCTCTTGCGATTTTTTCGTCGCTTCTTTCAATCTTCATAACATATGGAAGGTTTTCTTCACCAAGTTTATCAGATAAAAACTTTATGGTTTTAAAACTAGCCTCCGTCTCAGCAGCGCATCCTTTAAATGCCGCAAAATAATCAAGCCCATAATCGTCTACCATATATCTAAATGGAAATCTGTCTCCAAACAAAAGCACCTTTCGCTTTGCACTGTTTACAACAGTTTTATATTCCTCATTCAAATTCTTAAGTTCTGATAAGTATGCTGTCAAATTTCTATCATAAACATCTGCATTATCTGCATCAAGAGTTGCGATTTCATTTTTTAAATCAGCACAAACAATCATCGCATTTTCAAGTGACAGCCATACATGTTCATCATATTCTATCTCTTCTTCGTGGTGATCTTCGTCCTCACCTTCATGGTGTTCTTCTCCATCTTCTTCCTCGTCGTGATGCTCGTCTTCTTCCATTCCCTCTTTAAGTTCTTCAACCTTGACCTTATCTTTCAAAAGTTCCATAAGATTGATTGACTTAAGATTTTTATTTGCCGCCTGTCTTATCGCGCCCTCTGCCCACTTGTCTGACTCACCACCAACATAAATAAATAAATCTGCAGTTCCTATATCAAGTATGTCTTTTGCAGTTGGTTGGAAATTATGAAGATCTACACCGCTTGTCATCAGGATACTTAGGTCAAACTTTTCTTCGTTTCCTTTTATGATGTTAGACACCCAGTCGTATTCTGGGTAAATAGTTGTGACTATTTTTATTTTTTTTAAATCACTGCTGTCAGAAACATTTTCAGTGGCCACTTTTTTACCACATGCTCCGACAAATAAAATTGATGCAATTAATGATACTATAAATAAAATTCTTTTCATAATAAAATAAACCTTTTTGGTTACTCCTTTCAATAATATAATTACAAAAAGACTTTTCTAATCATTTAACCTAACTTTACACTTTACAAGAGATAACTCTTTAACATAGATGTTGTCACTTGTGCATTTTGATGTTACGAAAAGTATTGAAATAAGTAACACTAAATTTAGATAATCATTGCCAGAAAAAACATTCTTTAATTCTTTGTTAACTATATAAGCTATGTCACAAATCGGACATTGTTCTTCTTCACAATTGGAGTGCGTAACTAAGCTTGCTTTTTCTACAACTAAAAACATAGTAACTATTATTATAAAAATAGTTACTATGTTTGATATTATTTTTTTATAACATCTTATAGTGTTCATGCTCATAACTAAAATATCGATGATTGCCATTACATATGAATATTATTTTTACTCATATATATAACTCAACAATGCTGTCTCATTTTATAACAATGATTTAATAAGCTTTTCTACTTCAGCCATATCTTCTGTTGGTTCAAACCTAGCAACGACATTTCCATTTCTATCAATTACAAACTTTGTGAAATTCCACTTTATGTCATCGCCCTTATCCCAATCAGGATTCATTTTTGAAAACATTTCAGCAAGTTTCTTTGCCATATCACTATCACCAAATCCTTTAAAGCCTTTTTGAGTTTTCAAATATTTATAAAGTGGTAATTCATTTTCGCCATTTACATCTGCTTTCTTCATTTGCTCAAACGTAGTATTGTAATGAAGTTGGCAGAACTCATGAATTTCTTTATCACTACCTGGAGCTTGTGCTCCAAATTGATTGCAAGGGATATCTAAAATCTCAAGCCCCCTCTCATGATAATCCTTATACATCTTTTCAATTGGCTCATACTGCGGTGTAAATCCACATCCCGTTGCTGTATTTACAACTAAAATTACCTTACCCTTCAAATCAGATAAATTCAAATCACTTCCATCACTTTTTTTTACAGAATAATCATATACCATAATACGCCCCCTTTTTTACATATTATACCATAAAACATTAAAAATATCATATCTCCATTCGCAAATTTTTCATAATTGCTACATAGTTTTTTCACTATTATTTATTACAATTTTATCATAAAGAAAGGAGCAAAAAACTATGGATAACAATTTTAACAATGAAGACTACACTTATAGGCACAAACACAGCTATTTAACTATCATAGCTATCGTTTTATCAGTTATTAGTATGCTATTTTCTTCATTTACATTAGTAGGTAGACCTATGCCAAATCGTGAGTGTCGCATGAACCAAATGAGCGAGATGCCTTGTCAAATGGAAAATAATTTAAGCAGAAACAAACAAAACTTCAAATTCAATAGACCAAGCAAAAATTTTCAAAATGGAACAAAAGATGGTAGAAGTTTTAAACAAAATGAAGAAAAGGAACCTAGTAGAAACGATTTTAGTTAAATTAGCTAATTAAATTTTTTTATCAAACAAAAACCACATCTGTCTCTATGGATGTGGTTTTTAATTAATAATTATTTAATCTCAGTTGGTCTAAATAATAGTATTAATACAACAGCGACTACTACAAATGACATAATTGTTACTATGTTAAATGATCCCTCAGTTAAAAACATTCCAATATTATATGTACACATCGCTATAAGATATCCGACAAGTGTTTGGAATAAAAATGTAAATAGTCCCCATCTTATATTTCTTTGTTCTCTAAATGCTGTAACAATAGCTACAAGGCATGGGGCATTAAATATATTAAACAACATAAAACTTAATCCGGCTAATTTATTTCCTTCAAATAATGCAAGTATAACTTTGTCTTTAGAAATTTCGCTTGCTTCTTCTGCTGCACCCGCTAAAAGCGATAATGTAGCTGTGGCTTGTTCCTTTGCAATTTCTGCTGTAATAGATGCAACCGCTCCTTGCCAGTGTCCAAATCCAAGAGGTGCAAATATAAATGCTATTTTTTCACCTATTGTTTTTAATATACTTTCCGTAACTTCAACTAATTCAAAATTAAAGTTAAAATTCATTAAAAACCACAATATGACACATGCTGTAAATATAATAGTTCCAGCTTTAATCATAAAACCTTTTACTCTTTCCCAAACATGTATGAATAAACCCTTTGGCGATGGGAAATGATAAGCTGGCAATTCCATAACGAATGGAGCTGGATCTCCTGAAAAGTATTTTGACTTTTTAAGTATTATTCCAAAAATGACAACAATTGCTATTCCTATAAAATACATAAGTGTAGCTATTATTGGATTGTCTCCAAAGAATACTCTT
Organism: Isotricha prostoma; assembly: GCA_023807205.1. NCBI lineage: Eukaryota > Ciliophora > Litostomatea > Vestibuliferida > Isotrichidae > Isotricha > Isotricha prostoma. The sequence goes on along the minus strand of JAJMZS010002953.1, from coordinate 20,552 downwards.
GTCATGATCAAAACTATTTCCATCTTGGCTGCGCAAGGAATGAATGTAGCAAGTATAATTGTCATTCTTCTATCTTTCTCTTCTTCTATTGTCCTTGTTGCCATTATAGCAGGCACTCCACAGCCAGTTCCAACTACCATAGGAATAAAAGATTTACCTGAAAGTCCAAATCTCCTAAATATTCTATCAAAAATAAACGCTACTCTTGCCATATATCCACTATCTTCAAGAATTGATAGAAGTATAAACAAAATTGCAATCTGTGGAACAAATCCAAGTACAGTTCCAACACCACCAATTACTCCATCTACAACAAGATTTTGCACCCATTCTGCAACTTTTAGGCTTGAAAGGAAATTGGTTGCTATATTTGGAACTATTTCACCAAAAAGTACATCATTGGTCCAATCTGTTATAGTACTTCCTATTGGTCCCATAGCAATATAATAAACTGCAAACATTATTATTACAAATAATGGTAATGCAAGTATTCTATTTGTTAACACCCTATCAATTTTATCTGATGTTGTTAATCCGTCATCACTTTTTTTCTTAATAACCGTTTTACTAACAAGATTTTGTATATATTCATACCTTTGGTTAGTTATAATGCTTTCAGCATCATCGTCCATTTCATTTTCACAATCTTTTATATGTTCTTCTAGATGCTTAAGTTCTTCTTTATCAATATTAAGTCCCTCATATGCCTTCACATCTCTTTCAAATATTTTTATTGAATACCATCTTATATTATTTGCTGGAACATCTTTTTGAATTGATTCTTCTATATGAGCAAGTGCGTGTTCAACCGACCCAGTAAATACATGTGGACATTCTTTTTGTTTTTCTTTTGATGCTTCTATACAAGCATTTACTGCATCAAATACCCCCTTCTCGTTTATAGCTGACATTGTAACCACTTTACAGCCAAGTGCTTTTGAAAGTTTCTCTACATCAATCTTGTCTCCATTTTTTTCGACTATATCCATCATGTTGATAGCAACTACTGTAGGTACGCCTATATCAAGAAGTTGAGTCGTAAGATACAAATTTCTTTCTATGTTGCTTCCATCTATTATATTTAATATTGCATCCGGTTTTTCATTAACTATGTAGTTTCTTGATACTACTTCTTCAAGCGAATATGGAGATAATGAATAAATCCCTGGCAAGTCTTGAATGATAACTTCTTTATTTCCTATTAATCTACCTTCTTTTTTTTCTACTGTGACACCTGGCCAATTTCCTACATACTGTGTAGAACCAGTAAGTGCATTAAATAATGTTGTTTTTCCGCAGTTTGGATTTCCAGCAAGTGCAATTTTTAATCCCATAATTCCTCCTTATACTCTCTTTATAGAGAAAACTATTTAATCCTTTACTCCATCTCTATTATATCTGCGTCAGCTTTTCTAAGTGACAACTCGTATCCTCTCACTGTGATTTCTATAGGGTCACCGAGTGGAGCTACTTTCCTTACATAAAGTTCTGTACCTTTGGTAATGCCCATATCCATGATTCTTCTTTTAACTTTACCTTCACCATTAATTTTTAGTACTTTACCTTTATCGCCAACTTGAATGTCTCTTAATGTTTTCATAATGTTCACCCCTCGATATTTAATTCTAATATAACTTTTTTTCAACAAGCTCTATCATTATCTTGTCTGACATCTCTTTAGTAACTGCAAGTCTGCTATCTTTTACATTTAATATAATGTCTCCATCGTGTGATGAAATTACATTTACTATTGTCCCATCCACAAAACCTAAATCAGATAAATGTTTTTTCACACTATCTTTTCCATTTACTTTAATTACTTTAGCATAATCGCCTGTTTTCACAAATGTTAATGGCAGCATACAAATCTCCTATTATTTCATATCTTGGCAACAACCCTTGCCTGTTTTGCATTTATCTCAACCACCAGAGCAAGGTATTCCATTTTTTCCTGTGTATATAAGTGATAAGATGCAAAGTTCTACAATTATCATAAGCACTATTATTGTTTGAATGTTCATAACTCCCTCCTTTCACATACACATATACTATTGATAAATTTAAATTAATAGTATATAATTATAGTTAAATATATATAACGTATATATAATATATCTTATTAAGCGAAAAGTCAAATTTATTTTTTTTCTAACATAAGTAATAATTTTAAACTTAGATTAATATATTTAACTATATTATATGGGAGGCTAATTATGGAACCACACGAATCAGCTGAAGATTATTTAGAAGCTATATTAAGAATTAAAGAAAAACAAGACTATGTAAGATCTGTAGATGTTGCTAACTTACTCTCAGTTTCTAAACCAAGTGTAACATATGCAACAAAAAAACTAAAAGAGAGCGGATATATAACTATGGACGACAATGGGATGATTCTTTTCACTCCGCCTGGAAAAAAACTTGCAGAGGATACTTGGACAAGACATAAAACTCTTGCAAATCTTTTTATGCAACTTGGCGTAAAAAAAGAGCAGGCTCTTGAAGATGCCTGCAAGGTAGAACACGATTTATCTGAAGAAACTTTTAAAGCGATACAGAGGTTTGTTAATAAAAGTAAGGTCTAAAATACACTACTTCAATAATTTATCTACTAATTCTTTATACACCCTCTCGCATCTTTTAATATCTTTTATCTCCACATACTCATCTGGTTTGTGGGCGAGTGCTAGGCTTCCTGGGCCATATGATAGTGTCTCAGTATTTTTTAGGGTTGATGCAATAACAGCTGTGTCCGTATACCCTGAAAAACTTGTGACAACTGGTATATAATCGTCGTCTTTTGCCTCTTCATATATTTTAAGGACAGTATTTTTTATTGCGTTAAGTAGAATTGAATCATCATTCTTTTTTACAAAAGCTCTATCACCTGTTATCTCATATGTAATTAAAACATCTTTTGATATAGTCTTTTTAACATATTGTATTGCATTATTAATTATTTTTATAATGTCGTGATTATATGTAGGGGGGGTGAGTCTAAAATCCATTGTTACATATGCATAATCTGGCACAACATAAGGCTCATATCCTCCGCTCATCATACCAAATGTTACTGTTGTTTTCCCTATCTCTCCATCTATTGGAAGGTTAGATACTTCTTTTCTAACAAATGATATTATTTCTGACAGGCAAGCATTAGCATCAATTCCAAGTTCTGGTCTACTGGCATGTGCTGTCTTTCCTTTCACATTTAACTTAACCCAAAATCTCCCTTTATGTGATACTTGTATCATCTTATCTGTTGGCTCTAAGTCAGCTACAAATGATTTACTGCTAACCCATTTATCACTAATAGCCTTTTCAACGCCTTTCATATTTGCTTCTTCATCAACTGTGAATATGACTTTAAAATCTCTCTTCATTTTATTCGTATCAATATTTTTTACTGCATATTCAAATGTTGTAAGTGCAACTGCAAGACCTGACTTCATGTCGGTTGCACCTCTTCCATATATGCGGCCGTCTATTAATGAAGCGTCAAATGGTTTTGTTGTCCAGTCGCTACCTACTACTACGGTGTCCATGTGGCAGATGAGAACGAGCTCAGGCTCGCATAGCTCGCCAATACATTCATGATCTCCCTTACGCTGTTTCTCGTCCCTACATTTTAGCACTGCCATTAAATTTTTTCTTCCATCTATGACTTCTGACTCTACTATTTCTACATCATCTGTTTTTATGGCGAGTAAATATTCTTTGATAAATTTTTCAATTTCAAATTCATAAACACCTGGGTCAGTGCTCTCTATCTTAACTAATTCTCTTGTAAGATCAACACTATCCATGTTAATTCGTCTCAATACTTTTATATTTTTTAATTAAATTTTTAACTTGAGGTATAGATATAATTATTATGCTTATTATACACTCTCCATATATATAGCAAGCATTATACACAAAAGAATATAATACAGGGTTCCAAGCCTTTGGAGCATAATCAGCAAAAAATATGTAACCAGAAAGTGTACTGCATATTAATCTTATAGTGCACGCAATAAAGAATCCGATTTGTAATCCGTTTTTTTTGTTCCTATAAAATGCAACTATGCCAAAACAAGAAAATGCCAAAACATAATCAAGCATTACTTGCGGAATACTTATAATAGTCCCTCCTTGTATTATTTGCAAAATGGCATATATTACACTTGCCATAAATCCATATCTTTTACCAAAAAAGTATGCAGGAAGTGATATGGCAAGCATAGACATTAAAGTTACGCTTCCACCAAGTGGCATCCTTATTATTTTTACAAAACTTACTGCATATGCAATTGCTATAAATAATGCTGATATTGAAAACTTTTTTATATTGTTATCCATAGTTGTTATCGTACCTCATACTCACAAATTAAATAGTTAATTTTGTTGCCAATTCATTTATTGCATTAATTTCTTTATCACACAAATTCTTAAGTATTGTTTTTTGAGCATCAATTATTTTTTCTAAATCGCTAATCTCTTTTGAATAGTCTCCATTTTCTTCTTCATAACGATCCATAAGACTTCTTACAACATCATCAACTTCTGCTTTAGTAAAACCTATATCAGTTCCCCAGTATAAATTATTTTTATTTGACTCTCCCCAAAACATATCATCTTGTATTTTAATAACTTCTTCTGAGAAATACATAGTATACCAAGCAAGCACATTGTTTAGACACCATGCATACTCATCAACTGCAGTTACTACATCGCCATTTTTAAGACACTCTATTATATCTTCACATAACCTTATATTATCTTGTGGAGCTTCGTGTGGAACTATTGGCATTTCATACATAAGTCCGAGTAAGTTCTTTTGAGCATACTTAAATGCATCAAGATTTATATTTGTTATTTCTCTTCCATCAATTCTTAAAGCTTGTTTTGTATCATTGTCATCTGATGAAAAATAATTTGTATTTATGCTATCTATCTTTTCATTCATAACACTTGCTTTTGATTTTAAATTATCTAAAGCTTTGTCAAAACTATCTACATCAACACCAACAGATTCAATTAACTCTCTGTCCATTGATTCTTTTATTCTGTCATACTGAGAAGTAAAATCTAAACTTAAGGCTGGGTTTTGATCAATAAACATTGCAAATGCACCATAATAAGATAAATTGAACTTCATTACATTTTCATTATATGTATCTGGTGTGTCGTATTGACTATGGTATATCTCTTCATAAAATGGGAATACTGTTTCCATATCTTTTTGTAATAAGAAACCATTTACGGTTGATGGGACACCTGCAACATAATATGAGAAATCATCCGAATAAGTATATGTCTGATATCCTTCTGTCAATATTCCATCTGGGAAACAACCTGTTGGATTTGGTGATAATTCGCAAACATTTGCAAAATAATCAATCATAGAATACATCTCAGGTGCTGAATATGTTGAAGTATATCTTCCAAACTCATATGCAGGAAGTTCAAAATTGATAAACGCCAAAGTCTTTCCTACCCACTCTGGATTTGCGTGATTAATCATTTCCCAAGCACCTACAGTCCAGTCATACATAGAGTATGATGATCCCCATTCTTCTGCACCATGTAAGCAAAATACTATATCGTTTTCTGGTTCATAATTTGAATCTTTAAATGCTTTTGCCATTGCTAATACAAGACCTACAGCACAGTTATCATCTTGAAACCCTGTAAAGTGAACATCATAGTGTCCACCAACAATTATTTGATGCTCTGATGATTTACCTTTTAATACACCAGTTATGTTGTAAGTAGTGCCGTTACCAATTTCTACATCATTATCTACTTTTAATGTCGCTACAACTTTACCTTCTTGTATTTTCTTTTGCAACTCTTCTGAATCATTTTTTCCTATTGATAATGTTGGTATACCAACTGGACCACATATGTCCTGACTATTTAAAGCATCTCCTGCTATCTGTGCATATCCACCCACATTTGCAGCAACTATTGCGACTGCTCCTTGATGCATAGCTTCAAGCATAGGATAATTAATCCACCAATCATTTCTTTGATCTATGTCTACCAAAACTATTTTTCCTTTTGCATCTATTCCCTCATAATCTTGTTTTGTTCCTTTATTAAGATAAACAAGTTCAGCAGTTATGCCTTCGCTATCAGTCTCTGCTGTTGCATAGGTATATACTTGATACTCTTTCCCATTAACAACAAATGACGCATCATTAAATTGCCACTTATCACATTTTGCTGCTGTCTTTTTTACATCACTTAATCCTATCTCATTCATTTTCTCAACTAGATAATCTGCAGTTCTGTGTTCAGCGTCAGAACCAGCGTTTCTTCCACCCATCTTTGAATTAAAAAACTTTTCATTAGTTGATAATTCATAGGCTATGTCATATGCATATTCAGTTGATACATTATCGATAAATGCTTGATACTGTTCTTTATAATTCTCTTTACTTTGCTTGTTGCTCTTTGTTACTTTGTTCGTACATCCTACAAGTGTTAGTAACAATGCTACTATTAATAGATAAATTTTACTAAATTTTTTCATTTCTTATTCGGTGCTTGCAACATGATGAGTTGCAAAATGGCACCTTCCTCCTTATATTTTTCAAGCGATACTAATTATAACATTTAATATATTTGCTTTCAATAATTTTTACATTAATAATTTTATTGTTCAAAATATTTACTATTTTAATTTATATGCTATAATATAACATTATGAAAAAATTATTAATAGTAGGTCTTGGCCTAATTGGCGGCTCATATGCCTTAGGTCTTACAAAGAAAGGATATGATGTATATGCTTATGATATTGATAAAGATGCCATAGATTATGCAAAAAATAACAAAATAATAATTGATGGGAGCTGCAAATTTGAGAGGCATTTTGTTAGCGAATTTGACAGAATTATATTTGCACTATATCCAAAACTATTTATAGAATATATAGAGAAATATAGCAACTACATAAAAGACAATGCAGTAATATCTGATGTCACAGGTGTAAAAGAAAAAGTAGTAAAACACATACAAGATATATTGGGTGATAGAGTTGAATTTATTCCTGCCCATCCTATGGCTGGAAAAGAAGTGTCAGGTATAAAAAATGCAGATGAAAAAATATTTGAAAATGCTAACTATATAATAACTCCTACTGATAAAAATACAGAAATAGGTTTATCATTTGCAAAAGAAATAGGCGAAGCACTAAAGTTTAGAAAAATTTCTACCCTATCAGTAAAAGAACATGATGAAATGATTGCATTTTTATCACAATTAACTCATTGCATAGCCATATCTCTTATGACTTGTAAAGATTCAGAAAAACTCGTTGATTATACTGGTGACTCATTTAGAGATTTAACTCGTATAGCAAACATCAATGAAAATATGTGGACAGAGTTATTTATGATGAACAAAGAATCTCTATTATCTGAAATCAATTCATTTATAAATTGCTTATCTAATCTTCGTGATTATATAAATGATAACGATGAAGAAAAAATTAAATCAATGATGAAGCTTTCAACGAATAGAAGAAAATACTTTAACAAACCATAGTGGCAGCTTATTTTGCCCGAAAGGAAAATTATGAATATTACATTTAATAGACAACTTCCAACTCCACAAGAAATTAAAAATATGTATCCTGTTGCTGAAGATTTGTCTATAAAGAAAAAAGCTAATGACGAAGAGATTAAAAAAGTTTTTACCGGAGAGTCAGATAAATTTATTTTGATTATCGGTCCTTGTTCCGCTGATAGAGAGGATGCTGTAATTGACTACATTAAAAGACTTAGAAAAGTTGCTGATGAAGAAACAGTAAAAAATGAACTCGTTATCATTCCAAGAATCTACACCAACAAACCAAGAACAACTGGCGAAGGTTATAAAGGAATGTTACATCAGCCAGACCCAAGTCAAGCACCAGATATGCTAAAAGGAATACTTGGTATTAGAAGACTTCACCTTACTGCCTTAGCAGAAACTGGATTTTCGTGTGCAGATGAGATGTTATATCCTGAAAACCACAGTTATCTATCAGACCTTTTATCTTATGTTGCAGTAGGTGCTAGATCTGTTGAAAATCAACAACACCGTCTTACTGCATCAGGTATTGACATTCCGGTTGGTATGAAAAACCCAACATCTGGTGATTTTTCAGTTATGTTAAATGCCATAAGAGCTGCAGAAACACCTCATACATTTATATATAGAGGATATGAGGCAAGTACTAAGGGTAATCCTTTAGCTCATGCAATACTTAGAGGATATGTAAATCATCACGGCGAGTCACACGAGAATTACCACTACGAGACACTAAACATTCTTGCAAATACCTACGATAAAGAAAAGTTTTTAAACCCAGCAGTCATTATAGATTGTAACCATTCTAATAGTGGTAAAAAGTATCTAGAACAGGTTAGAATTTCAAAAGAAGTTCTCCACTCTATGAATGAAAATGATAAAATAAAATCTCTCGTTAAAGGACTTATGATTGAATCGTATATAGAAGATGGAAACCAAAAAGTTGATGAAGGAATTTATGGCAAGTCAATAACAGACCCTTGTCTTGGTTGGGAAAAGTCAGCAAACTTAATTAGAGAGATTGCTGAAATTAGAAAGAAAAATAAAAAGTAGCCTGAGGTAAGTATGCAGAAAGTTGCAAAATTTGAAAAAGTAAGTGAAAAACAATTTATTGATTCTTTTATATCTACATTTTATGAAAATGTAGATATTTCTTTAAGTAAAAGAAATGAAATAGAAAATATTTATAATGATATCATTTTGCCAGTTAGGGCAACTAAGGGTTCTGCAGGTTATGATTTCAAATCACCAATTGATTTTACTCTTAATCCAAAAGATACAATAAAACTTCCTACCGGTGTTAGATGCCACATGAATGAAGATGTAGTCCTTATGGTATATCCTCGTTCATCACTTGGTTTTAAATATAGATTGTTTCTTGATAATACAGTTGGAATTATTGATAGTGATTACTATTATTCAGATAACGAAGGTCACATCTTCATTAAATTTACTAATCTTGGTGATAAAACTTTACAAATAAAAAAAGGTGATGGTGTTGCTCAAGGCATATTCCTACCTTACTTTATTACAGAAGATGATTGTGTTAACACTATAAGAAATGGTGGACTAGGAAGCACCAATTAAAATAATAATATAATTTTTTTTATAATTTAAACAACAAAAAACCGCACCATGCCCTCGTGTGCGGTTTTTTTCTATCTAAAGTAATTATCTTAACGTTATTATATTTAGTTAGCAGATATTTGATTTCCAACTGCCGCTAGTGCTGCTGCAAGTGCCGCAGCTTCTAGCGATGTATTAATATCTAATTCTGCTATCAGATATCCAGAAAGTGCATCAAATGTGTAAATCTTGTCTCCTATAAGTATTGAACCATTGAACAATGAACCAATAGCTAATCCTTGTTCTTGGAAATAGAATCTATTTCCGTTAATGTCTTGTAATCCAGTCTTAATTTCTCCTATTTCATCAAAGAGATAGTATTTAACTTGTCCAAGGTATGGTATAGCATAAGCTCCACCAGTTGCATAAGTTGTAGTACCGTCTACTTTAGTTATTTTATATCTAAATCTTCCTGTTTCTTCGCTTATATCCCATTCTCCTGGTATTCCTTCAAGACTTACCGCTTCAATAACTACTCTACCAGTATTATCAAATAAGTAATATACTCCGTCCTTTAATATTGGTTGATTCCAAAGTACTCCCTTAAGTGCGCCATACTCAAATAAGTAATACTTACCATACTCTTCAGGGTGTCCAGTGTAAACTATATTAGTACCTTCTATGTTAAGTGCATACATTTCTGTATCTTCGTTAGTAGTGATAAATCCTGTCATCATAACACCTTTATCGTCGAATGCATAATAGTAATCTTTTACACCATCGAATATCTTGTATAATCCATCCTTAAGTTGTATGTGAGTTCCTTCATCAACTAATGCATACTTAGTCTTAAGTTCGTTATTTGCAAGTAATGCTCTTCCTATTTCTGTATCAGCTGAAATCTTATATCCCCAAGTGTCTTCAGTTGGATTATATATCCATGAACCGATTTCACTTATAATTAATGTATTAAGTATAGTTTGGATTTGACCTCTGTTTCCACCACCATTATTTGGTAATGTACCGCGGGCTCCGCCGCCTCCACCACCGCCACCACCACTACTTCCACCTCCGTGACTTGATGGTTTATACCATATAGCAGTGAGTGTCAAGTTGCCAGTTGGCACTACCCAGTTACCTTCGTAGTAAGAACTTCCGTTGCTTCCTTGCCAGTGACTGAATTTATATCCGCTCTTAGAGAATTCTGATTGAGCAACTGTAAATCCATTTCCTTCAAGTATTGTGAAGCTGCTCATATTACCAGAACCTGAACCTGCATCATATTTTATAGTAAATGTTCTTCTCTCTCTATAATTTGCATAAAGGTCTCTAATACTTGGGTCTTTATAAATATCAGTTCCTTTAATCTTGTTGCTGCCATCTTCATCAATACTCCAAGCATCAAACATCATAGTTTTATTTGGAGTAGCTATTGGACTTACGATTGAACCATCTTTATATTTTGGTTCACTTGTAGTTCCCTTTGTGAAGTATGGTGCATCAAGATATGCTGTAAATGTCAAGTTATTATAACCCTTAGGCATCTTACCTGTTCCAATGTGAAGTGTTATAGTAGTTTCTTCGTGTTGCCACAATGGATATAGAGTAACATCTTTAGTATTTCTATTTACATTATCTTTAGTGAAGTAATCAACATTTTCTACGCCATTATAATTATTTCTGTCATATGGATCAGCTATCTTCTTCTTAGTAAACTTACCTGTAAATGGTTTATATAAGTTAGAATCTCTAGTTCTTGTCTCATTAAATGTTGCTATATCAGAGAATCTTTGATCATATAATACATATGTAGTTCCAACATATGGGTCATTTACACTTGGTTTATAGCTTTCATTAGCTGCAAGAGTTATCTTAATCTTATTTCTTGTCCATAATGCATAGTAATCATAATGAGTAGCAACGTCTACGCTTAAGTTAGTTTCAGCCTTATCTTTTATGATAAGTGGAGATTTTTCATCTCTGAGTCTCTCTGCTTCTTCTGGTATATAAGATTGAGTTGCCCAACCTATGAATGTATAACCAGTGAGTTTATATTTATTTTGGTTGAGTTTCTTCTTCTCACCTTCTACAAAGCTTTGAGTTGCCATTGTCTCTTTTACTTCGTTGATAGCATTTGGATCTGGCGATACTGGTGTGTTCTTATGGAATGCAATCTTATAAGTTGCCTTCTCCCAATCTGCTATAAATGCTTTGCTCTCATAGAAGTCGTATGTCTCTTTATTATAGTACTTACCATCTACCTTATATCCTAAGAACTTTCTTGGTCCATAAGATGGTGTTGCAGGATATACAATTCTATCTCCGTTGCTTGCAGTTGCTTTTATAACTTCTTTTGTACCATCTTGCCAAGTACCACCGTTAGCATTAAATTCTAAGTTATAAATAGCTTTTTCGTAACTACCATACAAGTCAATTGTTGTAGTAGTTGTAGTAACTTCGAAGTCTTCAATAGTTACTCTTTGTCCACTTGTAAACTTCTTGTTACCTGCTGTATATGTATAAATATATCCTTTATCTTTAGTTCCTTTTGGCACAGTATTTGGTTGTAATCTTATGTTTCCATTATGAGCCATGCTTGCTGATGCTATGAACGCTGAGTTAATATCGAAGTAGTTGATTGTATATACTTTTTCTTCCCAAACTGTATAGAGTTTTATAGTATCTCCGTTCTTTCCAAGTTTGCTTACTCTTGCTCCTGGTTCATATACTACATTTCTACCTAGTTCATTAGTATCCCAACCGATAAATTCATAACCAAGTCTCTCATAAGTATTTGCAGCAAGTGTGAACTCTTCAGTGTAGTTCTTAGTTTCTTGTGCCATATTTGTTCCACCAGTAGTATTTACTCCGATATACTGAACATTATATTGTCCTTCATTCCAGTTAGCATATATAGTCTTGCTACCTAAGAAGTTAGCGTGTGTCATAGTAAATGGTGTAGTCTTATCTTCATCTAACCAGCCGTTTAAGCTAAATCCTTCTCTTACTGCTTGTGGGAATGTGATCTCGCTTCCACTTGCAATAGTAGCTTTAATTCTTGTCTGTCCGTCAATTGTACCACCATTTGCATCAAATACGATTTCTACTATTTCTGAATTTCTTACCCATACTGCATATAAGTTAATATTTGCATTATGAGTTGCTGCATAAATTACATCTGCAACAGCATTATTGTAGTAATCAACCTTAGATGAACCTTCAGTTAATGCCCATCCGCTAAACTTATGTCCACTCTTTGTGAATGAGTTAGCTGGTATAGTCTTGTTCTCTCCATAGATGTAAGACTCGCTTGATACTACGCCAGTAGTTGGGTTAGAACCATTTAGTGTAATCTTGAACTTGTCACCTTCCCAATTTGCTAATAAGTGAATTTCACTATCATCTACATCTGTGAGTTTAGATACTTGACTACTTGCGTCGTATATTTTCTTACTTGCATCACCATCAATTGTCCAACCTACGAAGTGATAATTGTCTTTTGTATAGCTGTTATTTGCAAGTGTGATGTCTTGGTCGTATTCATACTCGCTGCTTACATTTGTTTCGCCAGTTCCATTATTTGCATGATATACGAGTTTATATTTAATTTTTCTCCAGCTTGCTTTAAGTTCTAATGTACCATCAATGTTCCATTCTTCTGGTAATGCATAGCTTGAGCCATCCTTAGTCCATCCAGTGAATACATATCCTTCTCTATCAAGTGTTGGTATAGAAACCTCATCACCCTCTGAGTAATTAGTAGTAAGTATAGGTACACCATTTACATTACCTCCATTACCATCAAGTATAAGTGTTCCTTTAATGCTTGACTCTAATATCCAAGTTGCATAGAGATTTATAGTTGCTTGATATTTATCAGTACTGCTTATTGTAGCTTTATCTGCATAAACTGCTTGGCTTTCAGCTGAAAGTGCCCATCCGTTAAACTTATAGTTTGCTCTTGTAAATGTATTAGCTTTCAATTCGTGATCAACACCATATAATACATTTCTCTCAGATGCCATAGTTTGTCCAGAATCACTTCCATTGCCTTTATAGTTGATAGTATATGTCTTTCCTTTCCACTTAGCTTTTAAAGATACAACTGCATTGTTTTCGCTAGTTAAATCTTTTACTTCAGCACCATTTGCATAAGTCTTTCCTTCATATGTCCAACCATCAAAGCTATATCCGTCTTTAGTAAATACATTAGATCTAAGTCTTAGTGCTACTCCATATACTGCATCTTGAGCTTCCATAATTCCGTTACCGCCATTAGGGTCAAATGCTATAGTATAAGTAATAGGTATCCAATTAGCAACTACATTTGTAGTTTCATCTGCATAATTCCAATAGTTGCTTAGGCTTGATCCGTTTACTGTATATTGTGTGAATATATAACCTTCTCTTATTGGTTCTTCAAATGATACTATTGAACCAAACTTAACTGCTACAGATTTTTCTTTTGCTCCATTAGCATATACACCACCATTTGCATCTAAGTGAGCTGTATATGTTTTTTCTGCAAAGTCTGCTTCAAGAGTAATTACTTTTGTATCGTAGTCAAATTCAAATGAGTCATTATTTATTTGTCCACCAAGTGAGAATCTTACTTTAGTTCCGTCTTTCTTAGTGTATATCCATCCATCATGAGTATAATTATCTTTTGTGAACTTATTGCTTGATAAGTAGTTTGCTGTGTTATAAGTAAATGATGTTGGATTAACTGTTCCGCTTGCACCAGCTGCTTCATATCTTATCTCATATTTTCTATTTGCCCATACAGCTGATAATACTTTTGTACCACTGCCTGCAAGTTTTGATACTGTCGCTCTATCTTTATAAACTACAGTAGCACCAGCTTCATCTGTATCCCATCCTTGGAAGTCATAACCAATTCTTTCAAATTTGTTTTCAGCAAGAGCAAATTCTTCAGAATATCTATGAGCTTCATCAGACATATTTCCTCTGTCTCCACCTTTAGCATTATAAGATACAGTATAGTTATTTTCTGTCCAAGTTGCATAAGCAACCGTTGATACATTTATTATAGTTGCATTTGTAAATTGTTCATTATTTACATTTACATATCCAGTATGAGTATAACCTTCACGAACGGCTGCAAGTGACTCAAATGCTGAACCTTTTTCTATGTTCTTTGTTACTGAAGTTTGCTCGTTGATTGTACCGCCATTACCTTCATAAAGAACTGATACTGCATTATTTGTTTCAATCCATTTTGCATAAAGTGTAAGTGGATTTGTTTCTGCAAGTATTATAGGGTCAACAGAGTTGCCATCAATATATTTTACATTTCCGTTGTCAGTTAATGCCCATCCTTCAAATGTATGCTTAGACCAGCTAAATGTCTTAGGTGCAAGTGTTTGTCCTTTGCCATAAGTATAAGTAGTTGTAGGCATATCACCAGATGCTCCGTTTCTCTCAAAGCTAATAGTTATTGTCTTAGCATCCCATGTTGCATATAAGTCTATTGTATCGTTTTCAATATTAGTTAAGTTAATTACAGATTCACCAACTGCATAAGACTTGCCAGTACCATCCTTAGTTGTTGACCAAGTTGCAAATGTATATCCTTCATATGACCAAGAATTGCTCTTTATAGTATCTGCTGCATCGTAAGTCATTTGTTGAGTATCAGTCATATTAGCACCATTATTTGAGTGGTATACGATGTTATAAGTTATTGGCGACCAGTTTGCATAGATTGTAAATGTTCCGCTGAAGTCGCATTCTTCTGGGAATTCATAATCTTCTCCAGCATCACTTGTCCACTTAGTAAACTTATAACCTGTTCTTACTGCTTTTGGTATAGATATTACATCGCCCTCTTTTAAGTAGATAGTTGTTTCATCTGCACCATTTACAAGACCGCCATTACCTTTTACTAATATAGTTGCTGTTACATCATCGTTCTTAATCCACTTAGCATAAAGTGTAATTGTAGCTTCATATGGTTCAAGTGCACTAATTGTAGCCTTATCAGCATATACTACTTCTCCGTTATTTGACTTAGCCCATCCTTCAAATGTGTAATTGCTTCTTACATATGTGTTTGGTCTAAGTTGTACATCTACTCCATAAGTTCCAGTAGTTGCTTGCATATTAGTGCCACCAGTGTTGCCGTTACCATTATAGTTAATTGTAAATGTCTTAGCATTCCACTTAGCTATGAATGTAATCTCAGTTCCATCTATATCAGTTAAGTTCTTAATGTCGGCTTGATTACTATATGTCTTACCATCATAAGTCCATCCACCGAAGTCAAATCCTTGTTTAGTAAATTTATTTTCTTTAAGTTTTACTTGTTTATCATAAGTAAATTCTTGTGGGTCCATTACTACATTATTGTCAGCTCCGTTTCCATTGAACTTGATAGTATATTTAATTGCTGACCAAGAAGCCTTTAATGTCTTATTCTCAGTATAGTTCCAAGTTGAACCAATCTTTGCACCATCTACATAGTAAGCATCAAACTTGTAACCAGTTCTTATTGGCTCTTCAAATGACATAAGAGCATCTTTCTTCATAGCAACTTCTTTCTCTGTATTACCATTTGCGAATTTACCGCCATTAGCATCAAGTGTTGCCACATAATTTACTTCGTTGTAATTTGCATAGAGTGTAATCACTTCAGTATCAAGAGTATATTCGAATTCGTCGTAATATACTGGTGCTTCTGAATTGTACTTAACCTCAGTGCCGTCACTCTTTCTATAAATCCAACCTGCTGGTTCATAGAAGTCTTTAGTAAATGTGTTCTTAGCTATATTTGCAGTCTTGCCATATACGAATGATGTTGAAGCAACTGAACCATTTCCACCATTAGCCTCATATCTTATAGTATATGTCTTTGGTGACCATACTGCATATATTGATTTATTTCCTGCTGTAGCAAGTTTAGATACTGTTGCTTTATCTGCATATACAACCGTTTCTCCAGCTTCATCATTATCCCAACCTGCAAATGTATGTCCAAGTTTTCTATATCTATTTTCAGCAAGTTGATATTCAGAAGTGTATAAATGATCTTCTGGATTCATAGAACCATCTGTCTCGTTCTTACCTTTATAGTTAAGAGTATATGTGTTCTCTGTCCAAGTTGCATAAGCAACTGTTGATACATTTATTACTTGTCCTACTGTAAATGCATTTCCATTTTCATTTGTATAACCATTATGAGTGTAACCTTCACGAACTGCTGCAAGTGCCTCAAATTGATAGCCTTTTTCAACCGTCTTGCTTACTACATTGTCGCCGTTAACAGTACCACCATTACCGTTATATGCAATTGTTATTGAATTGTTATTTGAAATCCATACTGCATATAATGTGAGTGGGTTAGTTTCTGAAAGGATGATAGGGTCTACTTCATTTCTATCAATATACTTAGCACTACCGTCAGAAGTTAATGCCCAACCACCAAATGTATATTGTGGTCTTGCATATGTCTTCTCAGCGAGTTTTTCGTTATTGCCAAATGTAAATCTTTCGCTATTCATTACTCCGGTAGTTGCACCGTTGCCTTCATAATTTACAGTTATAGTTTTACCATTCCACAATGCATATAAGTCAACTACTCCATTATTTTCAGCAGTTAAATTAAGAATTGTTTCGCCTACATTGTAGATTGTACCTGTACCATCTTTAGTATTTGACCATGATGCAAATACATATCCGTCATATGTGAATGAGTTAGCTTTTATAGTATCTGCTGTATCATATGTCATAGCTTGAGTGTCTACTTGTTCTTGACCATTATTTGAGTGATATACGATGCTATAAGTATTTGCTGACCAATTAGCCTTTATAGTAATCTCACCTTCAAAGTCACAAGTCTCTGGGAATACGAAGTCTGCTCCATCAAGTGTTGTCCACTTTGTGAATGTGTATCCAACTCTATGTTTTGTAGGTTCAGTTACAGATTGACCATCTTTAAGATTTAATGTCACTTCTTCAGCACTATTTACAAGACCGCCATTACCTTTTACGATAATCTTAGCTACTACTGACTTACTTGCAAGCCATCTAGCATAAAGTGTTCTTGTTGTTTCGTATGGTTCAAGTGCACTAATTGTAGCCTTATCAGCATATACCATCTCTCCGTCAACTGATTTTGCCCAGCCATCAAAGATGTGGTCTTTCTTAGTATAAGTGTTAGGTCTAAGTTGTACATCTACTCCATAAGTTCCAGTAGTTGCTTGCATGTTAGTTCCACCTGTGTTGCCGTTTCCGTTGTAGTTAATTGTAAATGTCTTAGCATCCCACTTAGCTATGAATGTAATCTCGGCTGTATCTTCATCAGTTAAATTCTTAATTTCTGCTTTATCAATGTATGTCTTTCCGTCATAAGTCCATCCACCGAAATTATATCCTTGCTTAGTA
The DNA here is from genome assembly GCA_023807205.1 of Isotricha prostoma. Taxonomy (NCBI): domain Eukaryota; phylum Ciliophora; class Litostomatea; order Vestibuliferida; family Isotrichidae; genus Isotricha; species Isotricha prostoma. Next base: position 3,020 of record JAJMZS010002953.1, on the reverse strand, counting down.
AATTTATTTTCATTAAGTGTTGTTTGTTTATCATAGATGAATTCTTGTGGATCCATTACTACATTGTTATCAGCACCATTTCCATTAAACTTAATTGTGTATCTTATTGCTGACCAAGATGCAATGAATGTCTTAGAATCATCAAATGTCCAAGTATTCTCTGTAAACATTACTCCATCAGTCATAAATCCTTTGAAGTTATAACCTTTTCTTGTTGGTTCTTCAAATGTGATAACTTCATCTTTTGTGAGTGAATAAGTCTTAGTAGTTTGAGAATTTGCAAATGTTCCGCCGTTAGCATTAAGTGTTGCAACCATTTGTTTATTTTGGTAATTAGCTTTAAGGACTATATAAGTAGTTGAATCTGTAATGTTAAATCTAGTACTGTTTATAACTGCATTTGAATTGATTTCAATATCTTCAGTTCCGTTATTGTAAATCCATCCTTTTGCAACCATTCCAGTCTTAGTAAATTTGTTCTCAGCTATTACTGCATCTTTACCATATATGAATGATGTTGAAGCAACTGTTCCGTCACCACCATTAGCATCATATCTAATCTCGTATTCTTTTCCTTCCCATACTGCATAGAGATTTGCTATGCCATCAATCTTAGCAAGTTTAGATATAGTTGCTTTATTCTTGTAAACTACCGCATTTGCATTTTCAGATAAATCCCAACCTGCAAAGCTGTATCCAGTCTTACCATAGCTATTTTCTGTTAAATTATAAACTATGCTATAAGCTTTAGTTTCATCATTCATTGAACCAGATGTAGAACCATTTCCATTATATCTTAATGTATAAGTTCCTTCTGTCCATGATGCAATAAGAGTTATCTCACCATCAAAGTCTGCAATAGTCTTGTTAAATACATTTCCGCTTTCATCTAACCAGTTATTGAACTTGTAACCTTCTCTTACTGCAGTTGGATGAGTAATAGTGCTTCCGCTTGATACTGCTACCTTATCTATAGATTTACCATTTACTAATCCACCCTTTGCATCATAGATAATGTATTTAGTGTTATCGATGCTTTCCCAAGTAGCGTAAAGTGTTACTTCATTTTCTGTCATAGTAACTTCATCTACAAGGTTGCCGTCTTTATACTCTGCAGAAGTTGCATTTTCGTCTCTGCTCCATCCTAAGAATGTATAACCAGCTTTTGTAAATGTATTCTTAGCAAGTGTCTCGTTATTGTTATTTTCATAAGTTACTGGGTTCATTGTTCCTTCGCCAGTATTTGCATTAAATGTGATAGTTACTTTATGATTAGAATATTCTGCATATAAGTTAATGTTATCACCTTTAACTGTTGTAAGTTTAGATACTTTATTACCCTCGTTATAATGAGTTCCACTTCCAAGACTATCTGTATTCCATCCTTCAAATACTAATCCTGCAGTATTTGAGATAGAACCAATTATAGTCACTTCACTTGTATATTTAATATTTTCTTTCTTATCTGTTATTCCCTTTCCATCATTTGAATTGTAAATGATATTATAAGTAATCTCTGACCAAGAAGCCTTTATAGTCTTCGCACCTTTAAAGTCAATTACTGTTGGCACAATGTAAGGTACACCATTTTCTGTATATCCAACTAATTCATAACCTTCTCTTTCTATATTTGGCATCTCAAGTGGATCTCCCATCTCACCATATACAGTGTATGTGCTTCCACCATTTACAATACCGCCATTAGCATCAACTGTAAGTTTTCCAGTATTGTCAGTTTCTTGATACCAGATAGCATAAAGAGTAATTGGGTTAGTATAAACTTTTGGATCTATTGATGCATTCTTTCCGTAAAGTGCCTTAGTTGCATCCTTATCAGTATTCCAACCTATAAATGCCTTGCTTCCATTAGTAAATGAATTTGCTTTAAGTGCGAATGGTGTTCCAAATGCTGCTGTATCTGAACTCATTGTTCCACTACCACCATTTGAATCGTAGTGAATTGTGTAATTTCTTGATGTCCACAATGCTTTGAATGTAATCACATCATCTTGTTTTGTTGTCAAATTAGATACTGCTTGATTTTCATCATATTCAACACCATTGTATGCCCACTTGTTAAAGTTAAAGCCTGTCTTTACAAATTCATTTGTTTTTAAGTTGTAAGTTTCACCATATGTTACTTTTTCTGCAGCCATTGATTCTAATGAATCATTATCAGAACCATTACCATCATATCTTACATAGTAAGTGATTGGTGTCCAGTTAGCTACAAATGTAACATCAGTATTGTAGTTATATTTTGTTCCCTCATAAACTGTTCCATTTACTGTATAGTTAGCAAATGTATATCCAGCTCTTTCAGGTATTGGCATATCAAAGTATTCATTCTCTTTTGCCATTCTTGTAGTAATTGCAAGTCCACCTTCAAATGCACCGCCGTTTGCATTAAATGTTGCTGTGTGAGCAATGTATCTCCATTTTAAGTAAATTGTTATGTCTTCAGTAATTTCGTTTTCAAAGTTGTATTCAATATTTCTTGTCTCAGTAGTGTACCAACCAACTAATTCATACTCTTCGTGTGATACAGTTGGTTTTACTAACTTACCTTGATACTCAACTTGTTTTGGAGAGAGCACTGCTTCTATATCTGCATTTGATACTGTTGAAACAAATCTAATTGTATAAATATGTTTTGTCCACTTAGCGTAGATTGTTACATTTGCAGTAATTGGGTTTCCAAATACATACTCTGTAGTTCTTGCTTCATCTGCATACCAACCAACGAAGTCGTAACCAGTTTCAGTTGGAGTTGCAGGACGAACGATTAAGCTATTTGCTGCAAGTGAGTAAGTAGAAACTTTAGGTTCAAATTCACTAATCTTAGTTACTATGTACTCAACTTCACCTTGACGAACATATTTTGCATATACTGCTGTGTCTTCTGTGATCTCTTTATTAGCGAAGTCAAATGCTTTTGTATAAGCTGAGTCTTCAAACCATCCTTTGAAGTCGTAACCAGTTACAGCGATGTCGCTTGGTTTTGTAACCTTTCCGCCATG